>RCUC01138894.1:0-28665 GCA_003697995.1 Taxidea taxus jeffersonii | reverse complement strand
CATGGATGCACCATGGTCTATCTACTCTTCTGTTGAGAGACACCTGGGCGGCTTGAACCTTTCGGCCCTTGTGAATAGTGCTGCTAAGAACATTCACGTCCATGGCTCTGAATACCTGCTCTCAATTATTTGGGTATATACCTATGAGTAGGATTCCCGGGCCGTATGGTAATTTTGTGGAACTTCCTGAGAAACCACGAAGCTTTACTGCATGGCAGTTCTGGTTCCACCTGTGGGGGACAAGCGTTCTGTTTCCTCCACATCTTTGCCCACGTTTGCCGTTTTCTGTCTTTTTGATTACAGCCGTCCGAGGGGGCGTCCAGGCAAATCTCACCAAGGTCATGACTAAGGATGCGGAGCATCTTTTCACGAGCATGATGTCCGTTCGTGTAACTTCTTTGGATAAATAATCTGTTCAAATCCTCTGACCTTTTTTAAATGGATGATCAGGCTATTTACCTTTTTGTTGTTGAGCGGTGGGAGTTCTTTATATATTCTGGAAATTATCAGGTAGATGATTTGGAAATAATTTCTTCCATTAGTACTAGTTAGAAATAATTTAGAAGAAAACTTTTATGTACTTATAGCTTTAACATTGCCTCATCTGCCTTTCTCCTTTCCTCCCCCTTTTTTCCTCCTTGTGTTTCTTCCTCCTCCTCCTCCCCACTTCCCCTCCCCTCCTAGTTCTCCCTCCACTCCCTCCCCCCCCTTTCTCCTTCTCCTCCCCCTCCTCCTCCTTCTTCTTCTCTCTCGCTTTCTCTCTCTCTCTCCCCCTTCTCCCACCTCTCTCCACAGGGAAAGAGAAATGACTTTATACTCCAGTAAGAGATTCCAGCCCTAACTTTCAGAACTTTCCAGCTCCTTTGGGATGCCTGGATGGTTCACAGAGGAGCATCGCAAACTGTTCTTTGGTAGAATAACAGAGCTGGTCATCCTTGGAGTGATCCTTGCCTCCCGCTCACTCGGGGGACCCTGCGCCTGGGAGTGCAGCAAAGCCCCGACGGGGTCTTGGCCAGGAGCGGGGCCCCAGCCGTGGAAAGCCGGGCCTTACACCGTAAATCCTTTCCGTTCCAACCCCGCGGTTCCTCACACATGCACCGTGGGAATGTTGGGTGGTCCCAGTCACAAGGGGCTCACTGTCCAACCGGGGACATAGTGGTGGGACTGTGTGCAGAGCTGGGGAGCACAGAGGGGCATTAGGCTGGGCTCCTCAGTCCCAAGTCCCTCCCCCTCTGTCTCTGTCTCAGCCAGATTTGTCACTAGTCAGCTGGAGTTGGCTTACTTGTTCCTGGCTCAGAGCTGCTCAAGGACAGCGAGGACATGAAGCCCCTTATAAAATATGCATTTTGTAATGTAAATATACATTGTAAATGTATGTCAATGTAAATGTTATGTAAACATACATGCAACCACCACCCCAAGTATTGTTTTGGTGAGATGGCACTTTAGATTTCCCTACTTACCTCGGTCTACACCCTCCGGTGCTCTACATTTTCCTGAGGGGAAAGCCCAATGTCCGCCAGATTCCCAAGAGAACGTGGATCCTGCTGCCCTGCCTCAGGGTCAGGAGAACCTTCCGCTTTGTGACTGTGCCACGCCCTCTGCACCTCGGGGCCTTTGCACCTGCTTGCCCCTCTGCCTGGCACAGCCCTCCTACCCCTTCCTTGCTTGAGTCACCATCTTTACTCCTCAATCTCAGCCGAGTGGCCTCTTCCTCCAGGAAGTCTCCCTTGATCTCCCTAGACAAGCTCAGCCCCAGGATGCCACGGAACTCTGAGCTTCTGTAGCCTCGTATCCCATGCTTTCCAATGGCTGGTTTGACCATGGCCACTAGAAAAACAAGGCGGTTGCATCAGGGAAATATGTCTGTCATATGTCTGTCACAGTGTTCTACACTCCACAAACACGGATGGATGAATCAATACGGTCCCTGACCCCAGGCTTGCTGGAACATCTGTGCCCCCAGGCAGGGGCCAGACCGAGGTGTACTGCCCAAGGGGCCAGTTGGCATGAGCAGAATCTGGCCCTCTTCTCATCGGACCACCCTGGAGCCCTCCTGCCCGTCCTCTGCGCTCACACCCATGTGCCCTGGCCTGCTCGGTCTGCCACACGGGGCCAGGGTCAGGGTCCCCTGGACATTGTCCGCCCCTCCTCTGGCCAGGCCAGGCCCCGAAGGAAGCAGGCAGCCCCTCTCCTCTGCCTGCTCTGTTCTGTGGATTAAATGTGCTAATCTCAATGGTGGTCCCTCCATCCTGGCTTTCCAGGTCCCGTAGCACGTGGGCTCCAGAGAGAGGGAATTCAAGTCACGCCTCCGTCCAAGGAACTATCAGTCTCTGAGCCTTGCAGACGGTACCGTTGTCTTTTTCACGTGGCTGTGGGGAGACTTCGAGGAGAAAATGCCTGATAAATGCCGGGCAAACAGAAAGGACTCAGAAAATGGTAACGCTGCCCTGTTTGCCTTCCAGGCACGCTGTCACTCATATACACACATGCCCATTTTACAGATTAAGAAATGAAGGTTCCCAGAAACCAGGTTTCCACCCAGCTCACAAGGCTAATGAGTCACGGAGAAGGGCCGCCGCGGGAAGCCAGGAAAATTCCAAGACCTGGAGGTCTGTCCGGCGCGGCAGGCCAGCAATGTCCTGTGCAGTGACCGTGCAGAACCCTTTCAGCCACTCCACGCTCGCTTGAGGGTTTTGACCTTTTCCAGCTGCGCCAAGGCTCTTCCTCCCGACCCAGTTCTCTTGGCTGAGCACAGAGATATCCGTTTCCTTATCTGGTGGGTGGTGGAATAGGTATTGAATGCCAATTTTTTTTTTTTTTTTAAGTTCTGACCTTATACATGGGTGTGTGTGTTTTCTCCTGCGGTTTTCATGTGCTTTCCCGGCCTGAGCAAACCCTGCGAGAGCGAGAGCGCTCTGGCGGCAGGTGGGTCCGTTGCGCCCCCTGGTGGCCGCCACCGCTAGGCGGCTGGTCTGCGCTCTTAGTGGAGGTCAGAACATGAGCCTTTTCGGGTGTACCACCTGAAGCAGCCAGCGGGGGCTCATCTCCCAAGTGCTTCAGTCTGGAGCAAAGCTAGCAGTCCCCTGGCCCCAGACTCTTGTGGGAAACGGAGGTTTCTCATCCTCAGCCAGGACTCAGGAACTCAGTACCTTGCTTTTAAGTCCTGGGCACACCCTTCCCTTGTGGGGACGTTACTCCACCTCCTAGAGGTTCAGGCTCCTCATTACATTCTCTTCCAGTGGGGGGGAGAGTCTTGGCAGGATTGTTGAAGAATTAAATGAAATTAATGTAGCCAAACCCCTTGGCCCAGGTGGACCTGGATGCAGAAGGAACCCAAGGTCATTATTACCAATCTCCCACTCTTCCTGGTGTTGCCGCTGTCTGGCTCCCTGCCTGAATCCCCTGGGACTGTCCTCTTCTGGTGGCAGAGACCTTGTCTTGCCCCGCCCCAGCCCCCAGGAGCCCTTAGCGAGTATTTCTCAAATGAAATGCATTTAAACATAAAGCATATTCGTTTTCCCCACTATCCCATGAGGCAGGCAGATCAGGAATCATTCCCACTTTGCAGGGGAGCCCCATGCCTGGATCTAGGTCTTGGCCTCTCCGGGGGTGTGGGGGCCCGTGATCCCACCAAGCCCTCTTCATGGGAGCCCTCCTGGGGGAAGAAAGCTTCCAGCAATCTACAAACCTACACGAACCGCAGCTCCCTGTTTTGAATAAAGGTTCAGGAAAGCCAGTCCAGGGGCTATAGAACATGGAGGGGAGGAGTTCTCAGAAGTCACGCGCAGCCATGGGAAGGAGAAGCTGGACTCTGGGGCTCCGCAAACCCTCAGGCACTCAGCTTTCTGGTTCATATAATCTGTAAGCTTCTGGAAGGTTGAGGAAAGATATTCTCAGCTGATAGCACTCACAGCCCCTGGCTTCAGTCCTCTGTGCTCCAGGAAGTGTACCAGGTGCAGGCAGGGAGCTCCCCGGCCTTGCCAAGGGCAGGCTCACTGCCTGGATCTTGGAGGCCTGCCTGGGGGTCCTGAGCCATCCGAGCCTCTGGCTGCTTGTCTCCGGCTCCCAGCAGCAGCAGCTGGGGTGAGGACCACATCCCTAGGGGCCCACACTCATGTTTCTGGACTCTAGCCCCTGCCCTTTCTCCCCAAACCTTTCTCTTGCTGCACCTGCCATCTGGTCACACCACTGTCCCTTTGCACCCTGGCATCTGCCATCTTGGTGCTTACTTTCCCTCATTCCTGGTGGACTTTGCAAATTCGTTAAGTGTGGTTCTACCCAGTTTGTGTTTGTATCCCAGTGACTCCCGTGTCCCTATGGAGCTCATGTATAGAACCTGCCCTTCAGGGCCTTGGACGTCTACTCTCTGCCCACTTCCTCCCTCCACCTTCCGGCTCGCCATCACCTGGAACTGTTCCATCCTGAAGGCCACTCAGACACCTCGTGCCTCATTCCTCCCTGAAGTCAGCTTGGCCCTGGCCTTGGCGGAGGGCGGGGGGGCACAGCCCCATGGACCTGTGGCTTCTTTGCTCACTCCTTCAAGCCTCCTTGTCCTGTTCCTTCTCCTGAGACTGTCCCCATTCACCTCCTGCAGTTTCTCATCCAGACCCACAGCCTCTTTGGTCTATAACCTGGCAAGGTCCAAGTCTCTGTGTCCAAGTGGTGGGGGTCTTCGGGCCACAATCCTGCCGTCCTGCCATGAGCCCTAAGCTAATAGAGAGACTGATTTGGGAGCCTGTTGGTACTTGCACTCTGGGTCTGGCTGAATTGGAGCAAGGGGCTGAGAATTGCGGCAAAATATCCCGTTGGCTCTTGCTTATCTCGTCCAGCTGAACTGACTTTTCTCTCCCTGGCTGTGGCTTCCCCCCTGCAGGTGGCAGGCCAGCCTGGAGTGAGCCCCGTGGAGACCCAGAGGTGGGAGACGTTGGGGAGCACTGCCCTTCCCAGAACCAATGTGGCGGTGGCTTCCTGAGCTCCTGGCTGCTGTGTTCACCTGGTGGAGGAGAGGGGGCAGTCTCTGTTGTCTCTTCTTAGGACAGCACTGATCTCATCCAGGGTCCTACCTTCACGACCTGCTCTAAACCTGATCACCTCCCGAAGGCTCCCCTCCAAGTAGCATTAACATATGAATTTGGGTTAGGGCTCCAACATAGGAATCTAGAGGACACAATTCAGTCCCTAGCAGCGGGTTGGAGTTGAATACAGCCAATCTCTGGATCATTCCGTGGGCTCGCAGAATGTCAGGTGTGGCCCACATTTCTGAGAAGCAGGTTACCTGGGATTTACCCATCCTGGGAGGACCCAGTGTTTCCACTGGAGACGGCCAAGAGGGCTTCTCCTTGTTCTGCGAGGCTTCGGGGCCTGGGCGGGTCTGGGGTGGGCATTAGAGGGAGCGGAGCGACAGGGGCGCTCGAATACATCAGTGTCGTCCTACAGATGGATATTGTGGAGTGGTGGTTTCAGAACCTGAGCCCCGCCGGTGCCTCTACTTGGTAGTGCTGAGTCAGTGAATGAAGGAGAAGCAGAAACAGGCAGGTCTTTCCCCACCAGGTGCAGAGGGACCCTTGAATCAGTCAGGGACATTTCTTTGCCAGGCCCCGAGAACACAGGTGTCTTGGACTTCGCAAGACTTCTTCACTAAGGAGGGGATGGGACTCTGAATATATAGAATGTTTCCTTTTGTGACATGAGCTGCAGGGAATCCTGGTGGAAGGAAACCAACTGCCTAAGGCATGCCTGGGGACAACTGAGGGGGTCCTGGGACATCCTCCAGATTGTTGGTCGATACTGTCGTCTCACAAGACATGCACGCTTTGTGGCACTCACTCATGGACACAGGGGCAAAGTGACTTTTGAGGCAGATCTCTTAAGTACTGCGGGAAATGAACGGTAATGATGATAAGGGAAGGAAAAGAAAAAAAAGCAGCAGCACATGTGGAAAAGATTCATGATTGTCAAATCTGGAGAATGAGCCTGAGGGGCTCCTACACTCTCAATCCGTACATATACTTAAAAACCCTCATGTTTTAAAACAAGAGGCAATTAGAACACTTCTTCCCAGAAACTTCTTTTTGAATCCACTAGCTCTTTGCTGAACAGTCAGGTGTGTTTGAAGCAGCCTGAGGGGTGTGCCTGGGAGGACCTTCCTAGGGTTTCCACAACCAGATCCTGGAGGACCTGCGTTTGTGGGGTGCATGGGGGAAGCATGGAGAGGAGGGGGTTGGGGGTGGGGGCGGGGGACGCTGGCTCTTGGCAGGTGCCAGAGAGTCCTAAAGAAATATCTTTAGGTCCTTAGGTCTCTCTGTGGAGAGCCCTGGCTAATTCCTTTTCCTTCCCAGGCTCCTTCATGCGTGGGGTAGGGTGGTCGGGTGCCCACCGGGCTGAGCATTCTCAATGGGGTCTGCTTGCATGTGTCGCCACCTGGTGGCCGCTTCCCCACCGTGCAGCTGTAATGAGAGCTCCCCCAGGAGGGAATCTGGGGGAAGCTGGGTCTCTAATGGAGGGGGATGGCTGGAGAGAAGCGTGTTAACATATCTGAGAGCAGGCGCTGATAGGGGGAGGATAATGAAGTGATAATGAAGCCCCCAGCAAAGGGGGTAGGAGCTGGGGAAGAAGTGCAGGAAAGGGGAGGGGGCGAACGAAATCAGCCTTGGTGCCCCAGCGGGCCTCATGGATTTGCTCTCATCTCCTTCTTCATGCACGAATTCGGTTTAATAACAGCTAACATCCACCGGAGGCTTCTTGGTCACCAGAGTCTTTTTAGCCTGTGGTGTGTGTTAACACATTTCACCTTCAAGCACGTTTCTAAGGGGCGTAACCCATCCCCCTGACTGTCCAAAAGGAGCTCAGGCACAGAGAGGTTAAGGAACTTCCTTAGAGTCACACAGCTAATAAGAAGGAACGCAGGCGGCGTGACTCCAGGGCACCTATGTTCCTCTCTGCTCCCCTCTGCTCTGAGGGCTGCCCTCAGAGGTTGCCGCAGACCAGCTTCCCAGATGAACCTGGGAGATGTCCTTTTGGGAGGCAGCAGAGTGACAGGGAGCCCCGGATCTGCCGAGAGTTGGCTTTTTTTGAACCCCGCCTCTCTCCTCAGATGGCTTTAATTCTTCACTCCTTTGCACACATGGAAACCCAGGCGGTCCTGTAGGGCTGCTTTGAGAATTCAAGATCGTGTCTAGGGAGGCGTTGTGCAAAGTGTGACCGGCCACACAGATTGGGGGGTGGTACTATGTCCACCAAATTTCCATTGCAGAACCCCAATCCTGAGCAGGGAACCCGATGCGGGACTCAATCCCAGGACGCCGGAATCATGACCTGAGCCAAAGGCAGACAATTCCCCACCGACTGGGTCACCCAGGCCTCCTGAGCTGCTTTTCTTCTTGATCTCACACCCCCTCTGATGGCAGGTACCACAGTGTCCCGTTTGGCAGAGGGGGCAGCCGAGATTCAGAGAGGTTTGGAGACTCATCGCCACCACACAGCAGCAAAGAGACACTGTGGCATCTGAGAGGCTCAGGCTCTGAACCTCTGGGCCCACGGTGGGGGCCGACATTTAACCCCCAGCAGGTGAGCCACTGGGGAGCTTTTTAAGGACTGAGAATAAGCCCCCCGGAAGCTGCGAGGGGAACCGGGAAGGCACGGCCCTCGTAGAAAGACAACAACCACCCCCAAACGATAAAATAGCTTTGTTTTAATTCACTCTGATTTGGATCATTGGAAATATTCCACAATAAATAAAACAGAGCAGAGGCTGGGGCAGGCCGACTCTTGCTACCTTCATTCAAAATGCACCCTGATTGGCTTTCGGCTACCACACAGACACGGGAGTGAGGCAAGAGGGAAAAGAAAGTAAATTTCTTAAAAACACCAACAACGAACCAAACATGATTGCAAAGAACAGAAAGTGCTCAAGAAACTTTGGCTTTGAGGTGAGTCTGGTGAGGGCCAGGTGCCGGTGGGCAGCCATGTCTGTCCCCCCGGGTGGCCCCTCCTGATACGGGCCCAGGGGAAGCTGGCGTCTGGCTCAGGGCCGCCGCAGGAGGGCACAGAGGACAGTCATGTCCCTTGAGAGAAGCAAGCATCAGGGTCAAGTTCGACACCAGGGCCGGTGAAAGCAGACTCTCTCTTTAAACCCGTCAGCCCAGACCACAGAAGAGGATGACCAGCTGGTGGCCCATGGGCACATTTGCTTCCAACCAGAGGTCCATGATGGGCATGACAATGACCCTGAGCTCTCCAGAGGGGCAAGGGCAGCGGCTCGTTCCCGATGGCCCGTGGCCAGCCATCTTTGGGCTTGCGCTTCCCTGGAGAAAGTGGACAGTGAGTTCTTTCCTGTTTTCCATTTTTCATTGTGTTCAGGCTGCCTTGAAGAGAATTGTTAAAAGCAAACATCATGGTTCTAATATTCTCTGTGATTCCACTGCACCCCAGACCCAGAGGCCCCGTCCTTCTGGCAAGTTCTAACTTGCAAGGATTGTCCTCCCCACCTTCTTGTCTTGCTTCCCCATTTTCAGTCCTGTTTTCTTCAACCTGGCTTCTCTCACTAAGCACGTGCCCGAAAAAGCATCGCTTTAAGAACTTTCTTGTCTGCCCTACAGCTCTGGAAGCCAGACCCTACAAACCCTCCCTGCTCTCTGCCCTAGAAGGTAGATGGGGGTGGGGGGGTAGGGGGTGGGGGGAGGGGCGATAGTGTGGTGCGGGGGATGGGTGGGAATGTGGACCCAGGTGCTGATTTTGCAAAGGTGACTCCAGCTCGAGAAAAATCAGTCTCCTGGCCCCACGGAGGTTGGGCAGGGTGCTGAGATCTCTCCTCCTCCTTGGCCCCAGCCTTTCTGGCTTCAGGCTCACACTGACTGCAGGTAGGGACGCCTCTGCTCTCTGCCCGGGGCCCAGGACTGGTCTCCAGGGAGCTCTGGACCCGAGGAGCAGATGGAGAGCTCTGGGCTGGGAGCCCAGCAATGCGGTGCGTGCCCTTGAGAGCCTCCCCTGGGGACCTCACGCCAAATGCTCCGTGGGAAATACTCTGGCTGGATTCTCAGACCCCAGGTGAGGACACCAGCTGTCTTAAGCCCACCCACGCCTTCAGTCCCAGCCGTGATGATGGGCGCTCTTCGGTGAAGACCCCGCCCCTCGGCTAAGCCAAGGAACACAAAGAAGTGTCTGCTGGGGCAGGTGCGGCGGGGAGAGCAAGGTTGTCTCCCCCAGGGGAGGGATGGCGGGAAAGGGCAAACACCGGAGCTTGCTGGGGCCACCGCCACCACCAGCCTCAGGAGGAGCCCAGCGGTGAGAGGCTGAGCTACCAGAAACCTCCACCAGGTCACGGTTCTCAGAGATGCTGGATGGAACCCAGCCGAGAAAGGCCACCCGGGGATGCCTCAAACAGAGAGCAATGATGTTCTATCTCAGCTCCAAGTGTTGGACTTGGGCTCTCCATCACAACCGGTTCACTTTTGCAAGTCACATTGCTTCTCTGGGCCTTGCTTTTCTCCTCTGTGAAATGGGAAGCCGGGAAGGCCTCTCAACAGCCTGAAGGGCCCAGTGGGAGGGAGGGAGGGAGGGAGAGACGGCCAGGACCAGGTGACCGAGCCAGACCCCTCCCCGCTCTGGGGACCCGTTCTGACTCCACCAAGCCCAGAGGCAGATGGCATGCTCTGAACGTGTCTTCTCTGGATGGACTCAGCTCCCGGGACTCGGGGAGGGGCTCAGGAGTCCTTTCTGCCCCCTGTCTCAGTGGACACTTTGCTTTAAGGGATGAATCAGCCAACCAGCAGACACCTGCTTTAGTCTTTGGGGACTTATGATCAGAACGATGGCCTCATCGTGATGTAGGAGCCTTGATCAGTCAACAGAGTCTTACGTTTTGGAGGATTTTCAAGCTGGAACAGGTTTTTGTTTGTTGGCTCGCTGTTACTTTGTTTTTTGTAAACTGCTGCCTGGGTTCTGCATCTTTGAGAATCTAGCGAAACCTACAGAACCTCTCCCCAGGAAAATGCTCCTACGCACAGGCTTGGGGGAAACACACAAACGGGGCGTGCTGTTTCTGGGGGCACCTGTGGACTGCCTGACACCCTCTGTGGCCCCTGAGCTCCCCAGATGCCTCCCTCCCCGTTTACAGAAGAAGAGACTGAAGCCGGGAGAAGAGAGCTTGCCAGAGTATGGCAAGGAGCTCAGGAGACAGGCCCTATGACTCCCGAGACTGGCCTGCTTCCCACACTCCGGGGACACTGTCACGCGTACTCAAAGTCGCAGCGGCCTGGTAGGAAAAGCTCTCGACAAGAAAAGTGGTTTCTCCGATTCAATGTCAGTAACGGGAGCCGACCATCACCATCCTCCGGCAGGTGTAACCTGCCCACCTGGCCCCAAGGGAGTCCCGCTGCATTTTGGAGATTCTTAGCCTGAGACTGAACCCAGTCCACAAGGACAGAGAAAGAAGGCAGAGCTGAAGGGAAGGAGGTACAGAGCCTCCAGGAACCTACCAACCCAGAACTCCGGGATCTGCCCAGTGGCGAACCCCCAAGCCCTAGATGCCCCCCATCCCAAGGCTAAGGATTCCCACGAAACTTGATTTAAGCTCCCTGTGCCCCGGCTGAAGCAAGAGCAAGCTTAGTTAAAACATCAGGACCAGCCACAGAGCCCCAAAGTGCACATAATGTCAGCTGAATTACAGAAAAAAAAAAAAGAAAGA
This sequence comes from Taxidea taxus jeffersonii, assembly GCA_003697995.1. NCBI lineage: Eukaryota > Metazoa > Chordata > Mammalia > Carnivora > Mustelidae > Taxidea > Taxidea taxus. The sequence continues at coordinate 17,978 of RCUC01138894.1, read as the reverse complement.
GAGAAAATAAATCAATAAATAATCAGGTAGGCTGATGAGGACAAACCGGAGCAGCGCGGGGGTGAGAGGGTGAGGTATGTCTTTTCCCGCTCTGAGGGTCACGATCCTAGGATGGCCCTGCCACACCCAGGACACTGTGCAGGTGGCCGGGAGGGACTTGGCCCAGAGCACGGGCTCCGGGGGAAAGTGCTGGCTGGTGGAGATTCCGGGCATGGCCTCGAAAGGTCTCAGGCACTGAATCCAACCATCGGCGAACATAAGAATGACGCTCTGCGGCGGATGTCCCTTTGGACAGCGTTGAGTGTCATCCTAACTTTGTTCCAGATCCCAGGAAACTAGAAAAGATGTCCCCGGCTCTGGAGCAGCGGGTGTATGAGGCCAGGGGTCCCCCAGTTCCCGAGTTAAGCTTTTGCCTCGTTTCGGCCAATGCGCACATTTCTCCCCCAAACACAAAGGCACATGGAAGTAGTCAGATCTGCTGTCAGCCATGATGATCGCAACCAGGACCAATCACTCCAGGAGATGTCAGCTTGGGAAGAAGTCCTCTGCGGAGTCTGCAGCACTTGGCCATGAAGACCTTCGGGCAGGGGAGCCCCTCCTGGCCACCAGAAACGAGCTTGGGGAAGACAGTGCAGGTGGGGTGGTCGTGCCAAATGAGGGAGGGGGCAGGCAGCGTGCAAAGGAAGGCGCCGTCTCGCCCCCAGGGTCCATGTGGTCCGATGGGGCTCTGTCCCGATGTCCTCCTCACTCGGAAAGATCCCAGAGAGAATCAGAATCTGAGACTCAGCCCCGGGCCCTGGGCAGAGGAAAGTCTCTGCCCCTCCTCCCCGGGAGTCTTTGGTGTCTGTCCCTCTCCCCGGAAACCAAAATGACTTGAGTGTTTGGAGACTGGACCTCCCCTGCGTCTCCCCACCTTCCGCCAGCTCCAGGACAGCTCTGGGGTGGGGTCTCCCCATCGAGAACCAGTTCTGAGACTCACTCTGCAGATGCTGCCAAATGCTGGGGTGCAAGAGGCCATGAGGGGCACCAGGACGAACCTCCGAGAATGGCCCTCAAAGCCCCCTGGGCAGAACGGCTCCAGCGCGAGGCTGGGGCTGGCCACGGAGAGGCGGGCTCCGGGGCTTCTTGGCAGCATCATCTCCCCTTAAATATCCGGATTTTATTGATGGACGCCAAGGTGGCCGTCACGTTGGACTCGAAGTCTCCATCGTGCACCCCGGTCTTGCGAAAAGCCCCTGCCGATGGGTTGTTTTCCCAGTAGTGATGCCAGTTCCCCTTACTGTCTGCCCCGAAGCCATACAAGTTCACCTGTGGGGGCAAAGCACAGGTCAGAACCAGACAGCAGCGAGACAGGTGGCACCTCTAAGCCGGGGTGCCTGCAGGTAACCCCTGAATCTGCAAACACAGCATCCGAAGAGTCACCCCTCTCCCCATAAACCCTTCCAGTCCCTTACTGGACCTGCCAGGGGCTTTGTGCAGTAAAAGCAAGTTCTGTGAAAGTCAAGTGCAATGCCAGAAGGCACATGGGAGGCCCTGAGGGCTCCAGGAGGCCGGGGGAGTGGGGAGGAGAGAGGGATGGGGGCCGCAGGGGGGTGGTGGTGAGAGCAAGGCTCCCAGCTCTGCCCCACCCGCTGGTAGAGCCTGAAACTGCCAACCCCCTGCTCAGAGCCTCGCTTCCCTCACCTGGAAAATGGGGCCAAGAGGAACGACCACATTGAGGTAGGTGGTAGGCACTGATCTTCTTCCCTGAGGCTAATTTCCATGTGGTCCAGGGGCCCTCCCTGGCCAGTGGGTGGGGGTGGGGGCTTTCCAATAAGTGACAAGCGTTTACTGAGAGCACTTCCTCCGCGCCTAGCTCTGCGCAAAGGACATCAGAGTTCAGGCAGACCTTCATCGCGGCCACCTGGGGGCTGCTGGGGCAATGAGGGACGCAGGAGTCACGTGTCAGACCTTGGAGCTTTGACTGCCCATGAGCACCAGTGAGGGACGGGGCGAACCTCAGGGCTCCCGCGCACACAGGAAGGCGGAGGCCAAAGACTCCAGGCCTCTGTGAGAGCTGGTGCCATTTGAACTGGGTCTCGGGAGATGAGCTGAAGATGTCCAGGAAGGAATATTCGAGGACCCTCCAGGGTATGATCCGCCTCGTGATTCTGCCCCCACGTCTGAGCTTCCACCCACTGGTTCTGCCTCTGCCTCGGGAGCCCACACGGAGGGAGCCAGGACCCTGGCTCCCCAGAATGTGCCCAGAGAACACCCCTACCCCGTGCAGCCCACTCTGAGAGCAGCACTGGAGAGTCATGGCACGCTCCAGCATGGAGATCGGCATCGGAGCTTCTGGAACAAGAGCTATGTCGGGGCCCCGGGGCAGGGATGGAGATCAGCCCGATGGCAGAGGCTCTCACGGATGCTCTCACGTGGCGGGAGAAGCCCTCACAGGTGGCTGGGTGGGCACGGGGCCGAGGGGGGCCGTACCTCATCACAGATGTGCAGCGAGAAGATGACGGAGAGGATGCCCGTGGACGGGTACCGCCCGTGGCCCTGCAGCCAGCTGTCGAAGACATATTTGATGAAGGCCGGGTGGTAGATCAGGATCTGCAGGAGGACACAGCCCTTTGTGAGCTGCTGTGAAGGACCCCTGCGCGCCTGTGAGGGCCCCCGCCCCCCGCACTGTTGTGGCCTTGGGGGACGGAGCAGTGCTCAGGATGACCCCCGAACTCTGGGCCTGATGTGTAGTGGGAAGGAGGGGCAGTAGCCTAATCAGGGGGCCCGGGATGCTAAGCCACAACTGTGAGACACAGAGAAATTAAGCAGCAACACAGCAAAGCCCCAGAAGGGAGAAGCCTCACTGAGGAGGAGACGTCCAGGTAACATTCCAATCAGGCCAGGAAGGTTCCAGGGAACAGCACGAGGTAGGGACAGAGACACCCCTGTCACCCAGCAGGAAACACAGGCATGGGGACACCCGTTCTGCCAGCAATGGAGCTGAATGGTCTCCACGCCGTAACATGACCCCATGAGCGAGGAAACTGAACTCAGAGAGGCTAAGCGAGGCGCCCAGCGTCACACAGTCAGACTGGCCGAGCCGGGAGGGGTCTGCTATCAGACCAGCCAACACCGCAGACCCCCCCCCGCCCCCCGCCACTGCCAGGAGGACAGGGAAGGAGGCTTCTCAGGCAGTAGACGGTGTGCATGTGTGTCCAGGAAGCCCAATGCCGGGCCCTAGGAATAGACTGGAGCCGAGGACCGTGAGGGCTCTGCCTGCTGTTCATCTCAGCCTGGCCTTCAGCCATGGGCATCTGGGAGGCTCTCCCCTCTTCCCACTCAGCCCCCCAGGGATTCCCACGTGCCTCTCCCAGGGCAGTGCACCCGCTGTGAAGGGCAGGTGCTGGAGGCGCAGGGAGTGCTCCGACACCACACACACCACGAACGAGCTGTGTGTTCCCAAGCAAGTCGCTTGGCCTCTCTGACCCTGATCTCACCAGGGATGTGAGATGTGTTACTGTGTGTAACTGTGTGTTACTGTGTGTAAAAAGCACACAGGTTGTGCCAAGAACAGTACGGTAGACACTTCACTTCTTTCCTTCTTCTGCCCTTTGCCCAGGTCCTGGCCAGCCCCATCCCGGGGGCACCACTGGGGAAGATGGAGGTGGAGGCCGAGAGGTGAGGTCTGGCTTTCAGAAGCGCACACCGTAGGTACAGCACCAGTGTGTACTGTAAGGCCGCTGGCCCCCGCATGCCTGGAGGGCCACCAGAAGCCCAGGTGGCTGGGCCACCCCCTCCCTGCAGTTTCTGACACAGCAGGTCTGGGGTGAGCTCGAGTGCCTAAGGCTAGGGCCATATCCTAGCGAGGCTGATGGGCCGGGGTCCCCCATGAAGAAACTGTCCCAGGATCTGTCTGTGGAGCAGGGAAGGTGCCTAGGGGCTCCGGCATCCACCAGCCCATGGGCCCCGGGGCTCTTGGCAGCCAGATGCAGGCAGACGGGAGATGGGGCTCTCTACCATCGAACTGAGCCTCAGCTCAGAGGACAAGGGCCTGAGCCTCGACTTACCTTATTCTTTTTCACTTTGATCTTTGCGGGGACAGGAACGTAGGTGCTGCAGGGGGAGAAAGAGCGGGTGGTCAATGTGGCCAGGGGCCCAGGCTGCCTGCATGCCGCTGGGAGGATGGATCCCGGACAGGGCGATACAGGGACGCCACCTCCTCCTGTAGCAGTGGCCCATTGTGGACACCAGAGGGTGCTCTTGGCGAACTTGAGAAAATTTTTAAAATGCTGCTCCCCTGCCCTCAAGAGAGGTGGAGACCAGGGGACTTGCTCCAAGCAAGCCTGAAGGAGCCTGAAGGAGCCCAGCTCAGGGCTGCGGCACTGAATGATGAGCCCTACAAAGGCCCCCTTTCCATCTGCGAGGTTACATGTGCCCCAAGATGAAGGTGTAAAGGCCCAGCCACCTGGCCTTAAGTTAGATCTAACGGGGGCAATTCCCATTCCTGATCCTGGGGTGGGAGGAGAGAGCAGCTGAGAGCAGGCCTGGCCCCTTTTCCCCCTGCCCAAGTCCACTTCCGTCACTGCCTTCCTGAGAGGGCGGCCCCCAGCTTCCCGCACCCCAATCCATCAGGCTTGCTGGCCGGGCCTCAGGCTGGGAGGCTTCTAGCCATTTGGACAGCAAAGCCCCTTTTTTCCAGGAAGTGTAGGGGACTAGGAATACGACCCAGATGGGAGCCTGGCTCTCAGGTAGGGCAGCGTGCTGGGGCAGGCCTCTGTGTTCCCCTGGGAGAAGGGAGGAGAAGGAATGAGCAGTGTGGGAATTCGAGGCGACAACAAGAGCCCTGGGTGCAGGGCACCGCCTGGGACGAAAAAGCCACTTGGATATGAGCCCCAGGACGGGCCGGCACGCTGCCTCCCAGCCTGCCCCCACTGCCATCCATGGCTACTTTTATAGCTTCAAATGTGGGGGGGGCTGTGCCCCTTAGGGTGCAAGGCAGAGACAGGAAGGGGGACAGGACAGAATTCTCACGTGTGGGGAGTCCTTTCCAATGGGGCTCCTCCTCCCAAGGAGTTTCCAGTAAGCCTTGGAGGCCTGTCCCGGAGTCATGACGAGGGGCATCGTGGGCACCCATGGGTGTTTGGAGCACAGGGAGTGAAGGGACCAGGAGCTGCTGCAGGCCAGGTGGGGGGGCCAGGGGCCAGCAGCCTGTGCATTTCAGAAGCAAGTCTGGTGATGGAGGCAGGGGCATTCTGGTGTGGGAACAGCACGGTGGGGGGAACTGAGGGTCCGTGGGGCGGGGGACAGTGGCCTCCACTCCAAACCCCTCCCCCACTCCTGTCCCCCGGCCCGGGACTCACTGAGAGATGGTGCCCGTGGTGGTGGCACTGACCACCCACTCCAGGTCGGTAGTCTTGAAGGGGACCAGGACCATGCTGACATTCTCCGCCAGCTCCCTGAAGCTCTCGGGATACACCAAGTGGTGTGTGGTCTTGCTCCCAACGTCCGTCTCAAAGCCCACCGTGGGGGCCTTGTTCATCCTGGGGGAGAAGGGACAGAGGGACATGCATCGCGTCACACGGGCGCTGCTTCGGGGCCCCAGCTCCCTCAGCTGTGAAACGGAGATGATTAAGAGGCAGCTAGAAAGCTTTTGCCATCTCTGTCTCTTCCGCGATCTCCAGCGAGACTGGACTTTGCCACTGTTGCTGACCTCCCGTGCACAAGGCAGCCTCCCCACCCAGGAACGCGCCGTGTTGCACCTTAATGGCAACCATGCCCTGGGGGTATCCTGTGCTCCTATTCCATGATGGAAGAAACCAGAGTGCCAAGAATTTGTCCCAGAACACAGAGCTAGCAGGTGGCAGCCTTGAACGTGGGTCTGTCTGACCCGGAACCCAAGGGTGCACGCCAGGGCCACCAAGGCTCTAAGAAACCAGGCTCATGGTCTGAGCACATAATGCAGAAAGCACAGGAACAGACTATTCTAGAAGGTGCCTGGGGAACGGCAGCCCCACTGCCAAGTGAACAGTGGGGTGGAGATTATAAGAAACCTAGGATATACATCTTCCCGGAGGATCTATTTTACTTGGTGATAGGGAAACATATTTATGTTAAAAGTATGTAGTTTTATTATGGCCTAGGCTCCAAAAGGGGGCCGAATTTTAGAGATTAAACCAGTCTTCAGAGAAATCTTGCCCTCTCTCCAGGCCCCTATAGGCCGACTTCCTGGCCCACTGGCTTCCTCCCTTGTAGGATTTCCCAGCTGGGTCCAGAGAGGCATGGCCGGTCCACCTCCTTCCTACGATGCACCACTGGGGAAACTGAGGCCCACGGGACGCAGTGGGGGTGCTGGGGTCCGCGGGGAAGTCTGGGCATGGTAGCACGCCTAGCACCTCCTGGTCCTGAGCCGAGGTGTCTCTAGTGGCTCCGAGGGGCCAGGGGCCAGGCACTCACCTGAGCACGAAGTCATGGCTGTCGATCTGAGGCCCATACCACGATTCCCTCAGGTTGCCGGAGTTGCCCACCACGGCACAGCGCCGGCAGCCCACCGACCTCTTCTCCAGCAGGGGGTCCACATTCCCGGGCACCACCTGGAACAGCTCCCTGATGGTATCGTTCAAGTTATTGGGCTGCTTCTCCCGCTGGAGCTTCTGCGGGCCGAGGACAGAAGGAGAAAGGTCAGCCCGTCTATGCTGCCTCTGGCTGGGGCCACTCGGCTGCCCCCATGCTGGGCCCCGAGCCCCCAGCTTGCACTCACTGGGCCCCTCCCTGGTACCTTCCTTTCTGCTGGGCACCTGGAGACCCACCGGAAGCCCAGGAGCCGCTCAAGGGGATGGGAAAGAGATCAATCCCTCCTTCTGCTTTCTGAGCACCGACTACGTGCCTGGGGCTCCACTGGCCACTTAGGCAATGACACTGGGTGAGAGGAGTAGGGTCAGGTGACCCTCCAAGGCCACCTCCCCAGCCTCGGCTCCCTTCATCCTCCTGCCCACCGCCTGGGGACCACTGGGCTCCAGCAAGACCAAAAAACCAGCCCTTTGCCGGATGCATCAAGGCTTCCGACGTCCGCCTACCACATTGTTTGCATCCTCTGAGGCCGAGCTCCAGGTTTCTGAGTTCCTCACTCATGGTAGAACCGGGAGACCTTTCCTAAGCAGTGTCATCTCTGACCCTGTGACCAACCGCAGGGCACACCACATCCCATCTGAACAGCAAACGAGAAGGACATTGGGGGGCCCAGACTGCTTGAACCATGTGTCCCACATGCAAAGCAGGATTTGAACCCAGGCTTTCAGAAACCCGCTTAAAGTCTCTCCCACAATACTGCCCCTGTCTCAGATCATTGGAACCTTGACCTTCAGAAAGCCCAGTCCCTGGGGCTGCAGGGGCTGGGGCCAGGGTGGGTTGGGCAGGAGAGGGGGCCGTGGGGTGAGTCCCACTAGCCTCTCCCAGCCCCCGCCCCAGCCCTAGATAGTGGCTGGGAAAGAAAAGAGAGTTACAGCTTGCTGTGGCCATTGTCCAGGAGATTCGTGGCGGGGTCCATGGGGGGATACAGGCACGCAGCCCCCGCCCTGAGATGGAAGGAATCAGATCTCCAAAGGAGGGGCGCACCAGGGTATGGTTTCTCTAGTGGAAACCTTCAGTGTCTCCTCAGACACGCCACGGTAGAGCCGCAGGCAACAAGATCTGGACCACTCGCCACACCCCCAGGAGGGTATAATAAACGAGAGAAAGCGAAATAACAAGTGTTGGGGATTGTGTGGAGAAAGGGGCACACTCGGGCATTGCTGGTGGGCACAGAAAATGGTGTGGCCACCGTGGAGAACCCACGGAACGACCACGGAAGCCACGGTTTCCGCTCCCAAGTCTACGGCAGAAAGGACTGAAAACAGGGTCCCACACAGAGCCTTGCACACCCACGTTCACAGCAGCGTTATTCGCCAGAGCTGAAAGCTGGAAAGCGACCCACGTGTCCACTGGCAAGTGACTGGATGAAAGAGGCGTGGCGCGCCACGCAGTCATGAACAAGAAGGGAATTCAGCTCACGAGTTGACTCAGTGGGGAGTCTGTGCTTCTCCCCCTGCTTCTGCCTCTGCCCCTCCCTCTGCTTGTGATTCCTCTTTCCCACAAATCAATAAAATCTCAAAAAAGAAAAAAGAGAAAAAAGGAAGCACTGGGCCTTGGAAACACGCTTACTGACCTAAGCCAGACACATATTGTAGGATTCCACTATATGAGGTCCCCTAGGGGAGCCAAATGCATAGGATGGAAGGTAGAAAGGCAGTTAGCTCGGGGGAGCGGGGAGGGGAGTTTGTGTTGAGCAAGGGCAGGGTTTGGGGGCACAAGGGAAAAAACGCTGGCTCTAGACCGTGGGGTTGGTTGTGCAACAGTGGGAACATCCTCCATGCCACTGAGCTGTACATGCACAAACGGTCACAATGGTAAACATTATGTTATGTACATTTCAACACAATAAAACAGAACAATCCCCGGATTAAACACCTGCTTGCGATAAGATCTCCTGGGGCAGCTCCAAGCTCCCAGTTGGGCGGCCACTCAGGATCTTGCTAATTCAAAGGGCCTGACTCAGTGGGGCTGGGCTGAACCCAGGAGCCCACACTTCCAACGGGCTCCCGGGCAATGCTGCCGCTAGTGCAGATGGAGGACCCTGGCCACGCTGTCCTGCAGGCATGTCCCCGTGGTCGGAAGTCTTGAGGCCCCGGGAGATGGGACTTGGGAGCACAGCACTGCGGTGTCTTAACCTGGCTATGGCTGTCTTACTCATTTTTAATGCTCATTTCAGGAAAAAAAAAAAAAAAGTTCATTTTAAAAGGAAATCTCCCACTCCTACCACAAGTGGAAAGCAAGGATTACTTGGCAGAAGTTAAAAAAGTAATCACACCAAACAATGTTATCTGATTCCTGCTTAGACTGTCACTGGCCCGGGCACGCTGCCCACGCTTCGCTGGAAGGAAGGTGGCGCAGGACCGGACAAGTGCATCACCAAGCATAGGAACAGACTGAAGTTCTTGCAACTGCACAGCAAGAGAATCACGGCGGACTCCTCTCCTCATGCTGGGACGGGAGGGTCTTGAACACCAGGCCCCGCTGTCACCTGGAATCTCGTGGCGGCCACACCCCGTCAGCGACGTCGGATTTGCTGCAGTGCTTTCCTGTCGGGAGTGGAGACCGAGACCCAGAGGGGAGAAGGGCAAGGCCGTCGGGGGCGTGCACCCACACGTCCGCAGCGGGACCGCCCAGAGCTTGGGTGGGAAACTTCTGCAGGCGAATCCTAACTCGTGCACCTGCCTGCTGGGTCGGGGCAGGGCCCTCAGTGCTCATCTGTGTCCCTGTGCCCGTCTTCCTTGGGAAGGGATACTCCAATTTCCCTCTCGTAAGGGACAGCAAAGGGACCACTAGGCTGCTAACTCGCCCGCAGGAGGGAATGCTGAGAAGTTCAAAGACAACCTCCCTGTCTCACTCCTCCGCAGGAGCTTCCAAGTGCCCTTCTTGGTCAGCGCCCCGCAGGAGCCTGCCCGCTGGGGGTCAGGGCTCCTTGAGGCTGCCCTGTGACTTCGGGCAGGGCTGGGAAGCAGAGGCTGGAGTCAGGGCTGCAGGTGCATGAGGCGGGCGCCGACCACAGCGAGGGAGGGGAGAGGGCGGGGGACACGATCTCCATGGCAGGGTCCACTTCCGTGGGCGGGGGCCAGGGAGGCGCACGTCCTGGCACACTCAGGCCACAGATGGGGAAGAACTAGAGGGGAGCCTCGAGACATGATGACTGGCCTTCTGCACCTCCTGTCCCAAACCCCTGAGTGTGTTGGAAGGAGGTACCCTCCCCCCACCCGTCCTGACTTTCTAACCTTGCTCCTCCTTCCATGTCCAGCTCGCCCTGCGTCACCTGGGAGGCCTCCCACAATCCCCCAAAATACCAGTCTCTGCCTTATGCATGTGCTTGGCAGGACCCTTGCCACAGGCATCATGTAATCCCCGGCTGCCCTGGGCTTGTCTGTCTGGCCCCTGGGCATCCAAGCAGCAAGCATGGAGTGACAGACAACACCCACTCTGTACCGAGCAAGCAAACGACCTCTGCCGGGGTCGACACCCCCGGGCCCATCGCAGCAGAGCCGCCCCATGTTCTAGATGCCGCGTGCGGTGGGCAAGTTAGAGCAGGCTCGTGTGCCCGCCTGTGAACCCTCGTCATAGGTGGAAGCCTGTGTTCTGTGGTTCTTCTTCTTCTTTATTTATGATTTTATGTATTTGTTCAAGAGTGAGCAAGAGAGAGAGAGCGTGCGAGCGAGCACGAAGAGGAAGGGAGAAGCAGACCCTGGCTGAGCAGGGAGCCTGACGTGGGGCTCAAACCCAGGACCCTGGGATCATGACCTGAGTGGAAGGCAGACGCTGAACTGGTAGAGCCACCCAGGCGCCCCCGTGGTCCTTCCATGCCAGGCCCCGCTTGAAGAACTTCAAAGGCATTTCCTCACTTACTCCCTATAACTGTCCTATGAGCAACGTGGTATGAGGTACCCATTTTACAGCTGAGCAAACTGAGGTTCAGCAAGGTGGAGTGGATGGCCCAGAGGCCCTGAGGTAGCCTGAATACCCCGGCCTGACTCCAGAGCCTGTCTCTGAGCTGGAATGTGATCCGACTGTGCCTCTCACCAGTGAGGCAAGCCCGACAAGTGGAACAGAGGTAAGGAGTCCTCAGAGGGTGTGGCGAAAGAGGGGGGTGGGAGGGCAGTGCCTGGAGGCATGGCCTGGGGCCTGAACAGAGTGGCCCCTGGTGTCAGACGGGGGGGGGGGGGCGGTATTACTGTCTTTTGTGCACTGAGCACAATGCTTGGGGCAGGAAGATGTGTGCGGGGCAGAAGGCAGGGGCAAATGGAGCGGGTGGGTCCAACAGTGTATGGAAATGTGGCCGGGACAGAGGGGACCCTTGTCCTGGTGACTGGGACCGAGATGGGAGGAGAGGGTCATGGGCAGGTTGGGGCCAGCCCAGGGGTGGCCCCGCGTGATTGCTCTTGTCCTCCTGCTCCCCGGAGCTTACACCTGCCCTGTCTCCTTTGCCTACCGGGATTGTGATGCCCATTGATGACAACCTTGAAGCTCAGGGGCGGGGTGGGAGCTCAGGACCCCACAGTTCTGGCCTCAGACTCCTCCTGGCTCAGCTGGCTGGCCGGTCTCCCTGACACTGCATCCACCTGTTTCCCAAAAAAAAAGCATCCCTCCTTCACTGGGTTGGGGCTCCCTCACGAGACTAAGTAGGAGAGCACGGACGCTGGTCATCTGCTCTACCCCAGGGCTCCCAGGGCTCTAGCGCAGAGTGAGTCTAGGGAGAGTGTGGGCTTGCCTCCTGGGCCCCGTGGCAGCAGCCACCTGCCGCTGGCTCTCTGCCGGGCCAGTGCCTTACAGCGGGGCTCCCGGTGGGCTCCCACCAGGCTCCGAATGTGTGAAAGGCAGTGGCTCTGTGGTTGGGGTCCTGGGTCTGCATCTGTCCACAAGATTGTCCCGGTTCCCTGGGGGGCCTGCAGGCAGAGCTGTGATTCGTCGTGGAATTCCCAGGGTGGTTTTGATTTCCAATATTCTGTGTCTCCACCTGGAGAACAGGAGATCTTGTCCGACATGGTATCCTGATTCTCTACTCAGGACATGAGGTCTCTGTGTTGTCTAGGAACCCAGAAACTTTAAAGCCCTGCTCCTTTCTATCGATTTCTGCTCCCAAGGGCTCTCTATCCCCACTACACACCCCTTCCAAGCGGCCGCTGGGGCTGAGCTCCAGGAGAGAGGGGCTGCAGATGGGGGCTGGGGCTGGGACGTGGGAGACAAGTTGATGAAATACCAACAGTCACTTAGAAAAATGTTCAGCCTTGGGATGCCTGGGTGGCTCAGTTGGTTAAGCGGCTGCCTTCGGCTCAGGTCATGATCCCAGCGCCCTGGGATCGAGTCCCGCATCGGGCTTCTTGCTCTGCAGGGAGCCTGCTTCTCCCTCTGCCTCTGCCTGCCACTCTGTCTGCCTGTGTTCTCTCTCTCTCTCTAACAAATAAATAAATAAATAAAATCTTTAAAAGAAAAAAAAGAAAAATGTTCAGCCTTATAAGCGCTGGGGCGGGGGGAAGCAAATTCATTATCACTGGCCCATTCAGCCAGCAAGAATAAATACAAGTGTTACAGACTAGTGTTCGCGACGCGGCTGTTAGAGCCTGCATCTGAGGACTCAGCCTGATGAAGAGATTCCTTGAGAGCCCTCTTGATAAGACCGAGAAAGTCGGGAGCAAAAGCCGGGAACGGTGAGGGCACATCCCACTTCCTAAGTCTAGAAGGCACAGAGCAGTTTCTGCAAAGATATACAGATTATAGCAGGAAATTGATTTTTTAAAAATGTATAGACCTTTTTATCCACCCTGGGCTAAGCCAGCCTCAGAGTGTTAGAAGCTTCCCTCCCCGAGGACGTCTGGGAGGCGAGCAGATGAAGTCGTCCTGGCCACCCACTCTAGAAGTTTCTCATCGGTACCTCCAGGTACGGAAGGCGGGATGGGATGTGCTGTTTGGAGCAAGTCACCTTTCTTTTCCAAGTTTTCACTTCCTTTCCCCACCCACTGTGGTTATGGGGGCAATTCTGCACCCCCTTGTGCCCTGCCAGGGTCAGCGGCAATATCTGGAGATGTTCTGGGGCCCGCACCTGGGGGGTGGGTGACGCCAGCATCTCATGGGTAGAGACCGGGGATGCTGCTAAACATCTTACAATGGGCGGGGCAGCCCCAGGAACAAAGATGTAGCCACCCCGAGTGTCACCAGTGCGAGGTGGAAACCCGCCCTAATCCTCGTCAAGCCTGGTCTGCTGCCTCCCGTAGCACATACCGGAATCTTCGAGCGGGTTAAGACCCTGCCTGTTCTCTCTGCCACCTCCCCAGGACCCACCCCAGGACCCGCACACAGAGGGGCTCAGCACAGCTCAGTGAACCGAGACTGAGCCTGGGCATTCTGACTCACATTTACCGATCACCGCAGACTCTTCCAATCCGCTCAAAGAGACGGTAAGCTCCCCAGAGTGCGAGAATTGCCTAGAGTTGCTAACTGGGAAAGCCAGCCTCTTGCAGGAAGGCCCCCCTGATTTTCTCAGCCTACACACAATTCTAACTTCTTAACATGACCTTGTTCACATCGCCAGGCTGATGCACACTGGTCCCCCGGCCTGGACAGCCCTTCCTGTGCTCCCCACCGGGACAACCTCTCTGAGCTCCACCACTGTCTCTTCTGGGAAGCCTTCTCTGACAGCTCCCGTCCCGTCCCTAAGGGAGGGTTTGGCGCCCCTGCTCTGGGCCTCCGGATCTCCTCTTCCCTTCCGAAGCAACACCTATGACCCCAGTCTGTGGCTGGCTGTCTCCTCCTCTCTAGCCACCTTGGCAACCCAAGAAAGGGAAGACTGTCTTTTCGATTTCAATATATCAACGCTTGCCATATAGTCAGTGGCCAATAAATCCTCAAGGAATTAATTCTTTCTTACTCCCCTTTACTCCATTTTGGAGTTCAACCCCCGGAATAACCTTTCAAACCACTCGATCAGATCCTGGGACTTCCCTCAGATTCACAGTGGCTTCCTGTTGCACAAAAAACAAACCAGAAACCCTACCGTGGAGGTTGCCCGCTGCCGGGGCCCTGCTCCTCCAACAGACCCCAGCGGAGGCCTCCCCAGGGCTCCTCTGCTGGCTGCTGCCATGACCTATATTGTAGCACATTCTCTGGATCTGTCTATGCCCAGTGCCTTCTCTACCTCCGGTGTCTTAGCTCAAGTCCTGCCTCCTCAAGAGCCCTTCCCGATGACCCCATTTACAGAGACCCCGGTCCCCCAGGCTCTATCACAAACCGCATGTGACCTCCCTCAGGGCAGTTCCAGCTGAGCCTGTCTTCTTGGTTTCTCATCTGTCTCCCTCAGCCGGGGCACAGTTCCCTGAGAGGAAGGACCTGGTCTCTTTTCTGCATCTCAGTATCTGTAGTGCGGGGAACCAGTGGTCTCCACACAGCTATGTCCAAGCCCCAACTCCCCGTGCACGGGACCTGGTGGGGACAGGTCTTTACCGCCGTGTTAAGTTAAAACATCTCGAGATGGGATCATCTCGGATTTAGGGAGCCCTGAAGGGAGGAACGGGTGGTCCTGCCGAGACAGGCGGAGAGAGACCCAGAGGAGGGGTCAGGTGGAGAGGGAGGCAGAGCCTGGCGTGGTGTGTCTGTTGTTTTAAGTCACCCACGTGGTGGCGGGCCATCACGCCAGCAGACACGGGGAACGCACAGACGCTCGGCTCTGACTTACACAGAGCAGATCTTCCATGAATGGCCGTCGCATGAACGAATGATGCCTCCATCCCGACTCCCACTAAGCACCTGCCCCCCCCACCGCCCCGTGCCCCACTGGGCCCCAGACGCACCCCCGGCCCAGCTCTCACCAGCCACCAGCTGTAGGTGTCCTCCTCCAGGAGCGCGTTCTGCACAGTCAGCAGCGGCTGCATGGACCGGTTGAACCTCTCGTCGAACCAGGCCGACACCCTCTCCTGGCCCACGCAGCGGGCGCAGGTGCAAGGCCTGTGCGTGTACTTCATGAACCTCTTGAAGTTCTCCGAGAGCTCTACGACCATCTGCTTGGGAAACCAGGTGGTGGTCACCATGGTGTGGGAGTAGTTCAGGAAGAAGGAGGTGAGGAAGATGAAGAGGACGAGGAAGGTGAGCACTTTGAGCGTCCTCTTTCTCATGGTCACCATTTCTGCTGCCCGGACTGGTGCCTCCCGGGGCTGGCGGGGCTGGAGGAAATCACGCCTGGCCAAGGGGGAATTCAGAAGAAAGTCCCAGAGATGGAGGCCCGCTCACAAGGCGAGGCAGGGATTCCCGGGGGGGCCTCCAGGCCTACGAGGGCTGACTTCACTCCTGCCCAGCGACGGCCACCCCAGGGTGTGGGGCATCACCCCGTGGCAGTCAGGGGCTAAGTGGACCCCTCTGGGGGGTTGCGGCTTCTTGCATACAATTTGTCCTTTCTGGAAAAAAAGTAGGTGGCTTTGTCAGCAGTCCTGAAACAGCCAACGATGTCCCTTAAAGCTTTAATCAAACTTAGTCAAATGACCTCCTTTCACACCCACAGGGGTTGAGGGGTAATTAATGTTGGTGACAGTGCAAGGACTCTCGGGGGTGAGGACCTCGGAGGAAGGGTCACGGTGTGGGACAGAGGAATGCTGTCTTTGCCACTGTCCTCCGGAAAGGGTGATGGGTGATGATGCTTAATTAGGACCGGGTCTTTCCCATGCTGTCACCAGAGATGTGGCCATCCAGCAGCACGCCGGATGGAGGCACTGAGGCTTGTCTGTCATCTGCACAGAAAAGGAGGAAGAAAACAGGATGAAATTCTATTACCTTGTCACATTACCTTCCTGTCTCCCCACCTCCTCCAGGATGAACTCCATGATCTTCTCCTCTGGAGTCAAGCCAACGGGGCAGGTGGCTCTGGACCATTTCTTTACCCTCTTGAGCCTTGGTGTGTGCCTGTGTATGATGGGATGTTAACCCATTCTGCAAGGTTTGCTAAGGGACATGGGGGCCGCCCCGCCATCTTTCCTGCAACCAGAACCAGGTCCATTTAAAGCAGTCCATCAAAGTCTGTGCAACGAGTCAATGATGCATGCACAGTGGAATGGGCACAGAGACTGTTGAGTACCCGCCAAGGACATGCGACTTTCTCCTTCCCTCTCTTTCGGATTCTGAATTTCAGTAAGAACTGTAGGCTTCTGACCCCCTCGGCATTCAAGCTCTGCCTGTTAGCCTCAGTCCTACAGAGCAGTCTTCAGCCAGCCCAGGTTCAAGTTGCAAAGTTAGTCAGTCGGCCCGGCCCTCAGCCTCCTCTTCTGTAAAATGGGAAAACGACACCTCCAAACACCTCCACTTTCCAGTGGTTACAAAGATAAGGTAAAATGCTACTGCTGAGCTGCCGGGATCTACTGGGCAATTGCTAAGCTTCTTCTTTTTCAATGCATGCATGAATGAGTATTCTTGGATGATTCGCTCAAAGCCAGACATGATGGGCCACGCATGTGGCCCTTCCTCCAGCAGTCCTCAAAGTATACTGCCAGCCAGAGAGGGGGTCCCCATTTTGTCCTCAGAATAAACTGAGATTCAACAAGATTAAATGACTTGCCCAAGGTCCCAGGGAAAGGAGGAAGCAGGACCTGAAGCCAGCTCCACAGGCCTCTGATTCCATGTGCATGGAGAGGTGGGACACCAGGAACCGGGGGTGGGGGGAGCAGATCGTCTGCTCCGGAAGCAACATCGTCTCTCTCTACTGGTCTTTAGTTGGAAAATATAAAGGGGGAGTCCATTTCCACCAAAAAGAGCAAACAGGGACTCCTCAGATGTCCCTAACATGAGCCCCCAGAATGCACTGCCCTTGTGCTGGTCACATCTCTTCACTTGAGCGTGATGACTTTGGTCTTTGCTTGGAATGTGTCCCCTCTCCCCTGACCCAGTCTCTGGTCCATTCATCCCCATCCTCAATGTATAAATGTCAAGGAGCGAGATGCATTTTTTTTTTTTTCCAGGAAAGCTACATTTGAAGAGTTATTGATTACCTTTTGGTAGAAATGGGGCGGTGCTCAAAAATCAGGTTAAATCCAAAAGGCCTTCCTGGAAACATCCGAGGCTCATGTGTGCTAGAACTCCCTCAACTCTTCAGCTCAGTTGGCAAGGCCATTTCAATTCTCCCACTTCTCCGCTCCTCACTCTTCAAGACAACCTGACTCATACTTATAACCCAGAGTGGGTGCCCAGAGTCATCCCTTCCAGCCACCCCTGCTCCTCTAGCAAGAAGCAGCTGGAGTGAGATTAACCTGCTTATCTTCCAGGCTGGGCTCTGACTGAATGTGCAGAAGATGCCCAGACCTCTGGGTCCTGGGATGGGTATGTGTCCTAAGTCAACCAATCACACTAAAGCCCCTGACTTGTAGGGAGGGAAGAAACATTATTTTGCTCTGGCTGTTTGATTTTTGCATATAAAAGTCAGGGTGCTGCTGGCTATTTTCTATTTTTATTATTATTATTTTTTAATGTGTAATTTGTTTTCATTTAAATTCAATTAGCCAACATATAATATGTGCTGGCTATTTTAATAGCTCATGTGGAAGAGGTGACAGCTGAACAGGACTAAGATAAGTGGTGCTGACTCCCTGATCTAGCCATACCTGCAGCCCACCCTACACCTCAACATTTTAATGACATGAGATAATAAATATCCTTTATTGCATAAGCAGACTACTTATATAAAACTTGAAGCAATGTGACTGACCTACAGGTCACAGCTGCTCCTGCCCAGGCTGACCCCGAAGTGCAGAAAGTCCAACCCAGCCAGCCTGGCTCTTTCTCATTCCTCAGGAATCAGCTGGTGCTGACTCCTGAAGAAAGGCCGGCCCTCTCCTGGCAGGAGTAGGGTCCTCTCCTGGCCTCCACAGTGTGGCAGCTCCATTCCACCAGTACTGTTTACTTATCTGCCTCCTCCCTGGGCTGGGAGCCCCATGAAGATAGGAGCTCACTCTCATTCATTGTTGGGACTCTGTCACCTGGTATCCAGAGAGCATGAAGGAATCCAGAAACGAATGAAGGGAGAGGCAAGGGCCAAGAATTCAGAGCAGAGATGTAAGCAGAAAAGCACAGATCAAGAGTCAGAAAACTCTGATTTTCAGGTTGTACCACCATTTGCTATATGACTATGAAAAAATTACCTGCCTTCTCTGAACCATTTCTTCAACTGAGAATTGAGGAAATACCATCTCTGTCCACTTTTCTGGGCTTTCAACCAGGCGAAGTCTGTCCAGCCGTCTGATTCACTCACTACCTATTTTCTAGGGGCCTGTGATGGGTCAGCCTCTGGGACAGGTGGTTGGGACACATCATGAAAGATTCTACATTGGGAGCCTCCTAGGCATCTGCAGGGCCCTAGTGCCCTTGGGAGAAAGGAGGCCGGTACC
>RCUC01138893.1:0-23701 GCA_003697995.1 Taxidea taxus jeffersonii | reverse complement strand
TTTTTTTTTTTTACCTCTTAAGACACACGGCTGCAGAAAAAGAAAAGAGCTGCTGATCAGTTTCTGCCCTTGGTGGGGGGAGGGCGGGAATACTAGGATAAAGCCTCATTAATTTGGACTTATTGTGAGTCTGTGATTATATGAATATATGGAATCATGTAAATAAGATCATAAGGGGAAAGATTAATTAGAAGAAAAGTTTTTCCAGTTATACAAGATGCAATCAGGTGAAGAAGCAATTCTCTCTTGTTAACCATTCTATCTCTAGCATCTAGCATCAACCTGGCAAATAATACGTGCTCAATAAGTCTGTGTGGAAAGAATGAATGAATAAATGAATAAAAGAGTATACTCACAAGAAGATAAGCAGACGTCGGCAATACTTGGGCTGGCGCCTGGATATGATAATCTAATTGCAAATCTTGCTTCGTTATTTATTAAATTTGAATCTCAACGAAGCAGTTCTCAGTCTAGTTTTAATTACCATAGATTCTTTAAAGCAATAAACCTGAATTTCATTAAAAGAATTATATTACCCAAACTTCATTAATTCATACTCCTCTTTTCCTTTATTTAGGATGGCATGGTGAGGTCTAATTTCATTGAAATGACCCAGAGGGAAGTAAGCGATACCAAATGGGAGACAGGAAAACTGATTAAAGACAAACTCCAATGTTTACCACCATCCCTGTCTTTCCTTATGAAAGTTGACCTCACCTGAGAGAGAGAGAGGAGACAAAAAATATTTTTACAAATACAGAGAGATGGGTGTGGCTGTCTTGGGGTGCCTGAGAAATTGTTAGGGAGTATAGAAAATAATTGCTGCCTTAAAGTTACAAATCATAGATTTCTCCCCTCCTGCGGCAAACACCATCACCCACACGGAGGAAGCAAACTTGAAATCCAGCCAGTTATGTAAATCCTATGAGAATTATACAAACAATGTATCTTACTTGACTCCAGGAGTGAGAAAAACTACCACAAATCTGTCATCTTTGAAGATCTTGCTCAAATTCTTTATTTTAAACTTCATTTTCCTTTATGTCTAGGACTACCCAAGGTGAGTGTAGAGAAGACTCTGGGCTTGAGCTTACTGCTCACAGGTGTTTCATTTTACAGTAACACCTCATTCTGAAGTGAATCCACTTGGCCAACTCAAATGGTTAACTGAGATTGGCACTGGTCTCACCTAGCTGGAGCCATTCTTATCCCTTCACTTGGGAGCCAAAGTTGATTATAATCAAGAGAATAGAGGAGAAAGATAGACAATGGTTTCCTTTGGCTAATCTTGTCTGTTTTAGAAGGTGAGTTCCCTGGATTTTCAGTAAATAATCATGGTTTTACCTTATTCCTGGTACCAGGACTTATTTTCATGTTTATCAATGCTGTATTTTTCTTTGACGTATTCAGCACGTTATTGTTTTTCTAGTAATCTGTTTCTCTTTCCCAAACCATGAATGTATTGTCCTTAGGCCTATTGTCTCACATTAAGCAAATAAAACTTCTGTGGCTCAGTAAGCCTTCACAGCCTTTGTTATTAGCAATGACATTCTATTGGGCCTAACTGAAAACCACTACATAATAATAAGCTCTCACAGAGATGAAAACCAGCACGTTTTCCTTTTAATTGCTGAGTGTGATCAGAATGTTGCATTTTACTGCCGCCAAATATTAAGAGCTACTCTTCATTAATGATACTTCCCTTTTACCAGGCACTTATCATGTGTGTGGAGTTAATCTTCACAACCTAAACATGTCGACTTCCTTTAATCACAGAAATACAGATGCGAAAATCCAGGATTCAGGTCACCAAGTGGCAGAACTAGACTTGGAATGAACTCTGCCCAACACTGAAGCCCCTGGTCCTTCAGTGGAACTGCCTCTCCACATAGTCTGTGGTCAGTAGTAAAAAGAAAGTTTCCAAGCATTCAGATCACTCTAAAATGCCTTTTTAACATGGTATTTTCCCTAAATACTAATAAAAGGCTCTACTCAATTGTAATTCTTCCTAATTAGGTGAAAAATAGGGGGAGAAATCAAAACAGAAATAGGAGCTTGGTAGAAGGGAAAATATTCCCTTCAACCATATGCCTCCGTGGCACCTATAAAGTTGTAGTTCTTTTTGAGTGCTGGCCAGAAAGGAATAGGGTAAGAGAAATGAAAGCAGAACCAGATGTGGGTAAGTCTAGGTGACCTGCCAAGGGGAAGATAATGTTCTATACAGATGCAGACACAAACACAGTGAATAAAAACCTTAAAGACATACTCATCTCCATTCACTGAGCACCAAACAATGAGAAAAACACACTTCTTCCAAGGGTGATGCTTTAAAACTTAGCTCTAACGTTTGGCATATAGAGTTTTATTTCCATCCTAAATTGTCTTCAACTTCCTTTGCTGAGCATTATGGAACCAAAGTCTTAACTGATTGCAAATGTTTCTGTGGTAAACTTTTCCATGGGAGTCACCAGCTGGATTCAGCAGGGCTTCTTCTTTTGCAGTAAAACTTGGGAAGGAGTTCGTAACATCAAAATCTTCCTGTAGGACATCATTGTAAAAAGTTGTCAATAAATGTGTTTTCTGTGTTTGTTAAAGTGCAGGGTGCTCAGGAGGAGCAGGTAAAATAAAGCCATAAAAAAAGTACTTGGACTCTAATTCCTTCCCAGCCAGATGACTTCTAGTGGTTTTGGAGTGCAACCCAGAAGTACGAGTGGTTTCCAGAAAAAATAGTGTAAGCGTCCAAACCAAGCAATTTACCTAAAGTGGGCAAAGCAAAGCTGGATGTCATTATGATTTTGAAGTAAGACACATTCTTTTCCTTCCTCTCTCTCTAAGTGGACCTAAGAATTGAATGGATTTTATTTTATTTTATTTTATTTATTTGAGAGAGAGAGCATGAGAGGAGGAAGGGTCAGAGGGAGAAGCAGAGGCCCCACTGAGCATAGAGCCTAATGCAGGGCTTGATCCTGGGACTCTGGGATCATGACCTGAGATGAAGGCAGACGCTTAACCCACTGAGCCACCTAGGTGCCCCAAGAATTGAGTTGTAATTGGAAATCAGAACCTGGAAAGATTGCCCAGGAGGAGCTGAGCTCTTAGCAGTTACTCAGTTCTGTCATCTGTTGTATATTTGCATGAAGAATTGAAATTCTTCAAAATAAGCTTTCCCATCAGTATTAAAAAACAGAAAATCTATTATCACTACTTCTGGATATTCCTCCTTATATTTCCCAGGGGCCAAAAGTCCTTCTTAGGACATAGAGCCATCCTCAAATTAGACTTTCTAGAAAGGTCTTTCTTATTTAACGCATCTTCAATAGAAAGACAGCTGGGTTTTCCTTTACAGAGGATAACTGTGAACATAGCAGGTGGTCAATTAGCACATTAACCTAAAATATCTATGTTTGTTTATTTTTATTTTTAATCAAAGGTGAAGAGTGAGGTTCTTCCTAAGAGAAATCACTTTTCCTTGCTCTCGGGATATTGACAGAGGTCACTCCATATAGCTCAACCTCTAGGACTTCATAGGCACCGGGGCCATTTTCTTACATTATCATAAGGGAGGAAACCAGAATGTTTGAGGGCAGCAAGTCCTTTGTATTGGCAGGGAGGAAATTCTCCCACATTCTTCACAGGGTGAGGCAGCTTAAGTGCAGCCCATTTATCCTTGGTCCTCCTTGGTCCTGTCACTTATCCTCTGTGGTATGTGGAATCCCTCTCCTGCCATTTCTCTGCAGAGACCCAAGATCTCCTCCTGGAGTTCTGCCTCTGGCAAGGACCCATGAGATGCATTTCTCTTATCTTATCCTTTAGGTGTGACTGGCAAAGTTTTATGTGTGAGGGCTGGGGCTGACCCCAGAGAAATAAATCTCTAAGTCTGTTCGTAGAGTACTTGGAGCAGGCATCCCTGCTCAGCTCTATATTTAGACCCTGGAGTAACCTGTCAATTCCTGTGAAAATAAACCTCTTGGGTGCTGGGGTAGGGGAGTCCTTGCAGACACTGGGCTTGGCAGCACCAACCCAACCCATTGCTGGGGACATTCTAGATCTGTGGTTCATAACCTTTAGGTCTTTGAGGCACCCAAAAGAAATGAATTCTAAATCGGGTGGCAGTGCCCTCGAAAAGAAGAAAAGGTAGATATCAGTTTAAAAAAGGGGAAAATTTTGGAAAACTGAAAAAAATTACTGAAGTGAAGATCCTCTTCAACTAGTTACATTTTGGCCTTCAGCTTCAGTTCCCGCCTGAATCAAGTTTCTGAATGCTCTGACAATACTTTCCCTTTGTGAAGCAAGATCCCCACATGTTCCAGTGAATGTTCAGCTCCCTTTTCTGCTAGATTGAGTTTAATCTCTTGCCTTCAGCAAGAAATACTCTAGTCCATATTGCACAGCACGGTCAGTCAGCCCAGGATCCTATCTGATGGATACCACCCGAAGGAGTCCTCAGTTGCAGCACAAGTATATTCTACCGACTGAGCCCAAACTCTACACTGAGGAATGGTCTGCAGTGCACTAGTGTGTTACAATTCCCTGAGGACCATTACCCCAGAAAGCCCTCACGTTCTGCTCTCTCCAGCCTCAGCATGAAGGAAAGCATCAGGAGCACATATGTGAGGGGGAAAAGCTCCATCTCTGTGCATCTCTTCCTAACTGATTCTTGTTAAGAACTGTCAAGGCTTTGAGATTTTTACCCTACTCGCAAGGTAGCCAGTGAGACCAACCATTTCACGGATACTTGTAGAAGACCAAAAAAAAAAAAAAAAAAAAAAAAAAATCCTGAGTAAGAAACAAAAGACTATTGCTCACAGTGATAGCAATGGTCAGAAAATGAGCATTCTTTTCTCTTGTTAGTTCCCTGAGTTCCACAGGGTGATGGAACAAACAAACAGAAATGGGGTCCAAGGGACAGTGTCACATGAAGATAGAACCCAAATATTTTACAATGGGCAGTAAGCATTTCCGTGTTTGCTCTCAGGGAGGCATTATCTTTATTGCACTGGAGGCTAAGCATGCAAAGTATCTCTCTTTGTTTTGGAGGGAAATCCTCATTTTCTTCCGAGGCTGTTGACTATACAAACATCCTTGAAAATACACTCCAGAATAAAAGTGCAATCAGCGTTTGTAGTGCAAAATGTGCAGAAGCATGTGATCCGCAGAGAACTGTCTCCCAACAATTTTGTACTTGTACTGACAGAGCTAGTAAAGCATTATTTTCAAGATGAAGGAGAGTTAAATTATTTCTAGCCAGGATTCTAACTCCATCCTAGGCCATGTTATCTTCTGTAGGATTGCTAGACTAGTTTGGGAGATTAAAGAGAAGAAAAAGATAAGAAGAATTGTTCTTGAGAGGTGAGCGTATTTAAGGACTCCTAACTTGCCAGTTCTTAATAAATGCTAAGTTTTTGAAGCTAATGATTCTTCACTGAATGGTTACCTTTCCTTTCAGGTTATTGCTCCTAGGTTCATGCCTCAATAAACTAGTAGTGGGTAGTGTAGCTGAGTGCCATTTTTCCAATGTTCAAACATTACCCAACCACTGTAAGATCATTAAAATTTTCAGACCATCCTTCCCCACAAACCAGGACGTTAACCTCACTACTAATAGGTAGATGCTAACTTCAAAAATCGGTCCTCTAATTGTCACCAGAAACCACCACCACCACCACCACCACCACCACCACCACCACCACCATTTATAGACTGGAAAGCAATTATTGTTTTGTCAGTTCAGAAGTTTATAACAGTAATCTTTTAACTAATTAAAAATGATATATGAGGCCTAAGCTTCAGTTGACTAAAAATACAAAGGAGGGGAATTTTGCACAAACTGAACCATTAAAGGGGGCTTGTTTGAGGAGTGAAGTGAGGAGGATAATTAAAACAGTGTCTCCAACTCAAATGGGCTTGGGTCAGTAGCCTCTCTGAATAAAACAACATTTTCTCAGTGGGAGTGTGGTCTGGTGAGTAATTAATTTTAAATGATAGTTTTATATGTTCTGGGAAATGTAAATATCAATACAAGAATGATCTCCCCTCCCCTTTCATTATATTTTCCTCTTTCCAAGATGGATCATATAGCAGGGTTAGAATTCATACAGAGTCTCTGCTAACCAAGAAAGAGCTGCCTGATGAATGCTCTCAGAGAACACAGCTTGGGCAGATAAAAAGAATGGCGGGGAAAAAATGACTGCATTGCATCAAACTCAGATTATTTTTCCCCGAGGAAAAGGACAGCTTCAGCCTCTCTTTTGTGAGCTTTCAGCCTACCATTACTCTTCTTCTGGGTCTCCACCGTGAAGTAAATAATTTCCAGGTTGCTTTCATTTTGGAAAACAGAAAACACCCTGAGAGGATTTAGAGAAAATAGCCATGCTCATCAGAGATATCCAGCCTCACGACTCTTTGCTCTATGGAATTCTGAGGGAAAGTTTGTCTTTGCTGTTTTTATAGCAATGGAGTTTGTTATGCTGTTTCTGTGGAAAATATATTCATGTTAGGAATTAAGTTCCATGTAAAATGCAGAGAAAGAAATGTCTGGTGCATGCTGAGATAGAAAGTTTCTCGAAAGACACCTTTTCCTTGTCTTCTGTATATATTGCTGAGGTACACAATATATATTTTTCTTTTAAAATTAGATTCCAGTTGGTTATGAAACTGTTTCTCTAAGGACCATCTTTTTCATATAAGTTTCTGTCCAAAGGGTGTAATTTCTTGGGCTTCTAGAAGGCCCTTTTGTCCAATTCATATACGACTTCTCTTCTTTGCTCATTATTGTCTACCTTTTGTCTATCCTTTCTATTCAAATATATCTCCTTCTGTTGGTGGTAATTACAGAGCCTTGCTCCTATGCTAGTTCATAGGGGAGATCACAAAGGTGAACATCGTTTATGACTTCAGGAGTTTATGGTGTAGAGCTCTCCTGTCCAATACAGTAGCTACAATTTGTCCAATATGTGGCCACAAATGGCTACTGAACACGTGAGATGTGGCGAGGGTGAATGAGAAGATGAATTTTTTATTTTATTTACATTTAATTAACTAAAACTTAAAATATCTCGATTTTTTAAACATTGGTTACATGTTGAAGTGATAAGAAGTGGAATCTTAAGATTTATTTCCCTGTTTCGATGGACAGACTTATCAAATAAAAGAAGAAAATGCCCAGTTAAATTTGAGCTTCAGGGGCACCTGGGTGGCTCAGTGGTTAAAGCCTCTGCCTTCGGCTCAGGTCATGATCCCAGGGTCCTGGGATTGAGCCCCACATTGGGCTCTCTGCTCAGCAGGGAGCCTGCCTCCTCCTCTCTCTCTCTCTCTCTGCCTCTCTGCCTACTTGTGAACTGTCTGTCAAATAAATAAATAAAAATCTTTAAATTTGAGTCTTCAGAGAAAAGGAATGACTTTTTAGTGTAAGTATATTCCTTTAAAAAAAAATCTGGCAAGTCTGCCTGTTTTCATTACTTATTTTAATAGGAATACTAGAAAATTTAACATTACATATGTGGCATTTCTAGAGGACAGTATTGCTCTAGAAGAAATGTTGTTAATCTGACTTCATTACAATATAAACTTCATGAAGGGAAGGAAATGTTTTTGGTTGTGCTGGCTACCATAAATGTGGCTGATTTTTCAAATATAAGATTTGCTACATGACTATTTTTCCTGGGAACAAAAGCGACCAGTTTTAGAAGAGGTGCTTAAAGTTAAAGGACAAAAATGTTCAAGGGCAGGGGTTCTCTCCACGACTCCTTACATCTCTCAATACACCATTCCTTTCCTTTCCTAACTTTCCTCCTCAACCATAAGTCCATGTGGCATTATTTCAATAACACTATGGCCATTACCACTAAATGCATTCACCTTTGGGTTTCTGTTGCACCCAGTGGGCTAGAAAGTCTTCCCCAGGTTACCCATAGATCTGCCCTTCCTGAGCTTGCATTGCACAACCCGTCCTGGCTATAGCAGGCTGAACAGCAGGGCCATAGGATCTGCCATAAATGTATATTCAGCAACTGCAAAAGGGCCTTATAACTTATTGCACGTTTTTGCCCAAGTCCCATTCCCGTTTTCTGAAAGGACTTTTAAACTCTCCTCAGAATCCTTCAACTTCTCTATCCTTTCCATTGCTCTCAGCCAATGATATTTTCACTGAGAAAATGGAAACTACTAGATAACATTGTGAGCTCTCATCTTCCCATTTCCAAACATATCTCTGCCTACATCTGTATCTAATCTATTCTTCTTTCCTCCTGTTTAATAGAAGAGCTGTTTGCATTCTCTCAAAACCCAATCTGTTCACTTCCCCTTTACATTTGTACTCCAAGTCCACCTCTGTCTCCCTCCCTACCCAACCCCCACCATCAAAGAGGGAGACTGGCCTGTCCCCGTCACTGAACCATGATAGTTTTTATTAAGATCAACAATGGCCTCCATGTCTCTAAATCCAACGGACTTTTTCAGGCTGCTTCTTACTTGACCTCCCTGTGGTGTTTGTCACTATTGATCATTTCTTTCTTCCCTTGACTGGACACAATCCTTTTCTGCTTGCTTCCTCTTTGTGGACTTGTTGTTATCTTTGCAGGCTCATCCTTCTCTTTCCTGACTTTAAGTACCAGAATTCACCAATATTCAGGGTCCTTTTCTCTTTTCATCCGGTACTCTGTCCCTAAGCTCTCTCGTTATGCCCCTGGCTTCTCTTACCACCGATATGCAGATGACTCACACGTGCAGCTAAAGCACACTACGGACCCCTTATATCCCTTTGACATTTCGGGATAGATGTCTTAAAACACCTCAAGCTCAATACATCAGAACTGAATCCATTATTTCTCCCTTTCCCCAAACTTGGTTCCTTTTATGCATTATCTGTTTCCGTGACCCCTGCCCTCTGACCTTCACAAAGCTCAGATTTAACACTGCAGTCTGATATCTCTCTCAGCCTTCTCCGATGTTTCCCCCAAGAAATCTGTTGCACCTTTAATTCCATCTTATTGTCTGCTTTCTGGACTAATACACAGAGTAAACAGAAACCTTCCCTGGGAATGAAGCAACAATGAAATATAGCGACTACTATAATAGATCTCACTGAGCTTGGTCCCTTTATTTTCACAAGCAAGGCTTTTGAAGCTTAAGAAACCCTTAATTGGAATGGAACTGGACAAGACCTGTCATCTTCAAAGTTCATAAGCATAACCTCTGTTGCACTGCCTCACCTGGTTCACAGCTGGTAAACGTAAAGTTTCCTTAGAGGCAGACAGTGGTTCTATTCTCAATATGTTTTTAGACATTTTCAAAGGGTGATTTTAATGGGAGCTCTAATGCTAAATAACATACGCACAGAAAACAGCATAAATCATGCATCCTGCTCGGTGCATTTTCACAAAGTAAACTCACCTACACAACCTCCCACAACAAAACACAGAGAGTTCCTTCCTCATACTGCACAAGACCCTCGGGGCTTCCCCCTAAGTCATGAACACTGCTTCTTCAAAGGAAACGACAATCGGGACGAAACGAAGGCTGATTTTTCATTTACCTTTCCGAAGTAGCTCAAATCCATCTTTCTTCATAAATTCACAGTGCTTCAGATAAGTAGGTATATACGTGTATGTACTTACGGCAATTCACCATGAAAACCTCGGAAGCTATTTTGTTCACCATTTCAGTGCTAGAGTCAAGGCACTTTCCCACTCCTGACCCCGTGATATTTTTTAAGAAAGACATGGCATCTTTGCCAGAAATCGGGCATGTTCATTCTGCTGTTACCTTGGAAAAATTATTTAACTCAAAGATTCATCTTCCTCTCTGTGAAATGAGGGTAATAATATTATATACAAAGATTACCATCATCTGGAATAAGTAAGTTCATGCATATAAAAGCCATATATCATGGTGCCCAGAACACAGTATAACTTCAGTGAATGTAGTTTTGTGGGAGTTAGGATTAGTATTACTAATATACAGAAGTTCATACCAGAACTTTGTAGAGGCAATGTGCTAAATTAATGCTTCCCTATTCAGCCTTGGACACAAGATTTAGTTTTTGGGTGTTTGTGCTTCTCTTCTCTTCTGAAGAGACCAAAGGTGAAGAAACAATTAATGAGTTGTTTTTGTAAGCACCAAGCTCTACAGATGAGAAGATGAAAGGTACCTTTTAAATATACAAATTATCTTTTTGTTTCAAAGCACAGCAATGCAAAGGCAAGTCACTATCCTCTTGAGACATGATTTTTTTTTCAAAGAGTAAAAGTCATACTGACTTTTGAAATCCCTCAAGAACATTTATTTGGATTACATCCTAATGCAAAAACCTCTATCTCCATTCCAGATAAAAGATGTCAGGAATTAACAGGTTGAGAAAAGAATCCAAAATTAATTTCTCCTGAAGTAATGAGATTAAAAACCACAAAGTCACAAATGTACACGTATTGTTGATTATGAACGGCAGGGTTTGGGAGGTAGATGCTAGAGAGGAGTCAGTAATTCTGGGATCTAGAATCTTCTTTTCCACTATCCAGTTGTATGACCTTGGGCAAGTCATCTTACTTTTTTAGGACTCAATTTCCTTGACTGTAAAATGAAATTGTTAGTTCAATAACTTTATATTAACTGTTGATGGAACTGAGATTTGTAGATAATAGTCAAAGACTAAAGCCTGAATTCAATTGTGTGTGTGTGTGTGTGTGTGTGTGTGTGTGTGTGTTGGAGTGGTTCAGATGCTGGAGAGACATGATTTCATAAAAGGGAAAGAGGATACAATGGGTGACAAGAGAATGAGTATTCATAATGTTACATCCTAGATTTCTTGTTTCTGAATATAGCTTGAAACCAAGAGTTCTCAGTTTGGAATTAAGACAGGCAGTGTGTACCGCAGCAGCAATAGTACTGAAATAACAGGCAGGACTCTGGATACTGGTAGCTGCTCTGTGTGATTAGCAGTATGATATGTGACATATCATTTCACCTCTTGGTATTCTCAGAGATAAAAAGAGGTGGTTGGACATGACTACTCAGATCTCTTCCAATTCCTAAAGTCTGATTTTTAAAAAGGAGGATGAACCAATTTTTCTGTGTGGTGTGGGTACTGGGTGGAGTGGCTTCATGGCATTTTGGGATCAATCTGAAGCTTATAATTAGAGAAGAGTCCAGGCAAAACTTTGTGCCTTTCTTTTTTAAGGTCGTTTGGGAGAACTGGAATTCAAATTTTGTCTCGGTCAGCTATATTCACAATAATGCCATATACTAACCACTGCAAAGCTCAGTGGCTTCTAGCAATAAAGTCCTTTATTTTCCACGCATGCATCTGCAGGTCAGCTGAAGTCTGGCTGATGTTGGCTGAAGTGGGATCCAGGCTGCAGGTTAGTTTTGGCTGTCAACGTGGGAGCAGTGAACTATCTTGAGTATGTGGACTAGCTCAGGGTTGTGTAGGTGTACAAGACAGCAAGTCCGGTTGCTCAAGCAAATTTTGATTTTTATGCATAGGTTATCTCTGCTAATGTCCCCTTGGCCAAATCAAATCACATGACCAAGTCCAAAGTTAAGGGCCTTAGAAGTGGGGTCTACTTACAATAAGATCACGGGAAAAAATACAGATGTACAACACTATTATAAAAGAGTAAAAGACTTTGGACTAATAGCTCAGTGTATGACAACTTGACATAGGTGTGTGAGCATGTGGATGTACGATGAAACAAGGAAAGAAAGCAAAAGAGATTTCTGAGTCAGGAAAGAGGAGAGCATAGGCCTGAGAGAAGGATCTAGGTTCTATAACTATATGCCCATCATTCTATACCCGCTAGCAAAGTAGTTTCTTGTACTCTACATTACTGATTGAATGAGGCTACTAATGAATTTCTACAGAGAAACATTCTTATCCTGCTCAACAATGCTCTCCCTATTCCTAAAATCCCGTAACTGCTAATTCTCACAATCATTTCTCAAGTCGCACAATATTTGACCTGTCAGTGGCATTTGACACAATCCAATGCTCTGTCCGCCAAGTACACATTGTCAGTCCGGTTTTCTTCTGCTCAAAGGCTGTTGACCAGAACTAGTCACGTGACTCCTTCCAACTGCAAGGAAAGCTGAAAAAGTGAGAGTCCCGTGGATATTCAGGGGTTTTTCTGATGGATTCTCTGAGCCGACTTTATTTCCCTTACTGCCACAACTCTGGGGGTACACCTCATGGCACCTCGCCCTCCCCCCAGATACTGAGGACATTCTTTAAAGGTAAGCATTCTCTACAAGAATACATGATGAAAATGGCCTTCAAGAAAACATAGGAGGAAGGAAAAAAGAAGCAGCAAACACACAAATGATGGTCTGTATGAGTAAGACACATTAGGTGTGGGCAGCACTTCCTAGGTGGGGACGGAGCCGCATATTTAACTCTCTGTGCGCTTCCACTACCTTATCTTTAAAGACAGGAGTGATAGCGAGAGCGCCCACTGGCACAGGATCCTCGTGAGGACCAAATTAATATACATGAGGCACTCAGAGCAGCGTGTGGCATGGGAAACCCAGTAAGTGCTAGCTATCATTATTTCATGCATTGCACAATTAAATTCTGAATAATAGAGAACTGAAAAGTGATAGTAAATTTATAAAATTTTAAAGCACCTCCCATAGAAACCATAGCCTAATGAGGAAGATTCTCATTTTAATATGTTTTATTATGAGGATTATGGAAACACATAAAAAATAAAAACAGAATGTGTTCTTTCTCTGCACATGTGGCACTTTGGCTGGAGGTGCTTTTTTTTTCCTGGAGAGGCTGAACTAGAGCATTTTGGAAATGGAACAGAGCCAATGAGTAGGGGGCACTTGAGATGCGTTTGTAATTGTGTGTGTGTGTGTGTGTAATTGCACACCATATTGTTTTACCGAAACTTCCCATTCGGTGTCAAGGGAGCGTGATGAGTGTCTGGAGGTCTAAGGGGCTTGTTAGAAGCCTGCAGAGAACTCAGGCCCGCCCCTGCTGATGTGGCTCTGTGGTGATGGCTTTTCTTCTAAACTGACAGCAGGAAGATATTCTTGCTGCCTTCTTTCCCTCTGCATTTCCAACAAGGAAGAACAGCTGAGGCAAATGAGACAGAATCTTTTTCCAATTACATAGTATGCATATTTCATTTCAGCCGCCGCCTATGAGGAACATGATACTGAGTGATTTAGCGGTGCTGAAGCAAACCCAGCCTACAAAAGATTTGGGGGTATGTTGTTAAATTTCCAGAAGATTATTTGGGTGAAATGGCATGGTAGGTTAATTATCAGACTGAAAAGAATAAGGCTTTTAGTTGCTTTAGAGGAGAAATTGCAGCCCTAAATACAGTCCCAAATTACTCTTAAAGCACAAAATGGTAAAAAAAAAATTGTGACAAATCAAACTGGCTTTTTAGACTATAATTGTCTTGAAGGGGAGAGGGCAGAGCTTTTAGAGGAGAGGTGATTTACTTGGTGGCACTTAGCTGCTAACTTTTACTTTGAAGAAGGGTATATGTGAATTGACTTTCTTTACTTCACATCATCATAGAACTCTTAACTCTTCATAAATGTTCCTGAGGGAAAAGGCCAAGTTGGAATTTTCCCTGTGCTGAACTAGGTAAAACATCAGCCAAAATTCAAGCCAACATTTTTTGCAAAGGCATTACTTCTGAACAAGAATCTAAACAAAGTGAATTATATTTCTTATTCCTATCTGTTTCTTCCTCATGTCTTATCACCTTGGATTCTCTTTTTTTCCCCTTGGATTAATCCTTCCTTATCCCCCAACCTTTTTTTTTTCCTTTCTCCATCTCTGTTTAAAAAATCCTTTGATATCTTACAGTAAGGCAGATACTATGCAGTGTGCTGGGGAAGGGGTGAGTAATGTGTTATGAGAAGGGATGAAATGAAGATCTTTTCTTGGTTCTCTGGAAATATGCAAACTTCTGAGGGGTAAATCCATACATAAGCATACTCTTCTAATTCAGGATACCTGGATTGAGGCTTTTGGTCATGCTGAAGCCTAGAAGATCTCTCCCAGGTCTCCTGACTTTGGGGTATAGACCAGTGTAAATTTTAGCTCTGCTACTTACTAGTTGAGTGACCTGAGGTAAGAAGTTTCTGAAACCCTTAGAACTTTCATCTTTCTGATCTCTAAGATGGGTGTAAGAGTATGTTAGTTGAAGAGTAGGTTAGTAGAAAATAAGAGTGGGTTTCAAATACACAGGAAGATGAATGAGCGGTATACTACAACAGTAATACCACAGAGCTGCAGGTAAAATGAAGGCTTGAAGTTAAGGAAAGATGAATGGTACCAAGAGGATGCGGAGGACAGTGAAGAAATACTAAATTTGTAGAATCATGTCTTGGGTACCAGGTGATGCCATTAACTGGGAAAAGAAATTCAGTACGGATATAATTTACTTTGGGCCTATGGTTTTGAGGGAGCTGCTGAACATTTAAGTAGAGATACCCAGAGGGCAATCTGAAACCTAAGTCTGGAGAAATCATCAAATTTCATATTTGTGAGGCATATAAAACATGCTAGATAATCTGTGAGACACTGAATATGGAATGGCTATAGAAAGATTTAATTATCCCTTTGCTTTCTAGAGGAGGAGAAAGATATAAGATAAATACTAATGCAGTGAAATACAGAACTAAAAATATATAAGTTATATGAAGGAAAATCACAAAGTGCCATGAAAATATCTAGTAGGAGGTGCCAATTTATATTGGGAGGTTTTGGGAGGTCTCTTCAAGGAGATTTAAACTGTGACTGAGGATAAATTAGAGGTAACTCAGCGTAATCTATTCCTAGGTAGTACCTACCACAAGGCCATTCTCTTGAGTTTCCCCATGGCTGCAGGTTGGCGACTACAGGTCTAGTCAACACATCTACATTGTAGCAGAAAGAATTAGGAAGAAGAAGGAGTGCTGCCTATCTGTTGAAGGAACATTAGCATAGACTTCATCTTACATCTAAGTGGGCAAAACCACCCTAGCTGGAAGGAGATGAAGGAGAAGGACTTGGAAACTCAGGCTGGGGAACTTGGTCAATAGTATCTGCTATCTTAAGCAAGAATTATGCCTTCAAAATTGAGAGAGAAGGAAGTTTCAAGAAGGTAAATTGGCAACAAAATCAAATGTCACAGAGGTTGAGAAAGATGAGCTCTGAAACGAAACTATGGATTTGACATTTAGAAGGGCAGAGACCCTGCCCATCATGCTCTCTGTTGAATTCCAGGCACCTTCTCCAGCGCCTGGGACAGAGTAGGCAATTAATCACTGACTAGGGAAATTAATCTGGCTGCAGTGTATTAGATGTATTGCATGCATAAAGGTCTGTATTGATCATCCAGTATAAATTAAATTCTAATTTTCTCTAAGTAAATACTTTCTGGAAAGAGTGAGTATCTAGAGAGTTATCCTTCATATGTACATCAGAAACCAGTTAGGAGGAATAGACTAAAAGTTAAAAAATATTTCCCCAAAGCTCAATGAAAGCAAGAGAAAGAAACTACCTGGAAGAATTTGCCTGCCTCTATAATCTTAGTAGCTGTTTTTAGTAGGGACAGGTGGTTTGTGGACATGGAAAAGCTGTTTATGTAACATTATAGCTATGTATTTATATACTCTCTTGCTACAGGAAAGACTCAGAGCTGTTTTCTGTCACAGGTTGGTAGAAAAATTTCCACGACAGACATTTATGTCATCAAATGTATTCAATCAGTATCTTACATTTGCATAGCACTTCAGCGTTCACAAAGCACATTTTAATGTAATATTTAATTATCTCAGCCATATTGGAGGTCATTAGGGCAAGTATCATTAATCCCTCATTTTATCACTGAGAAAAATAGATCTTAAGTAATTTACTGAAAATCACATAGGTACTAAGGGATTGAGCCAGGATTCGAACATGAATTTTAATTCTCAATTCAGCGTTCTTCACTAAATAAAGCTGGCTTCCCAATAATGCAGAATTAGGAAGGTAGTTTCACACTATCACGTGAAACCTCCAAACTAGTAGCTGCTTCTGTGGGATGGGGTGGGTGTGCTTATTCGAATCAATAGCTAAATAAGTTTTTGAGTGTGGTGCATAAACAATGAATCTTGGAACACTGAAAAGAAATAAAATAAAATAGGGGCGCCTGGGTGGCGCAGTGGGTTAAAGCCTCTGCCCTTGGCTCAGGTCATGATCCCAGGGTCCTGGGATCGAGCCCCGAATTGGGCTCTCTGCTTGGCAGGGAGCCTGCTTCCCTTCCTCTCTCTCTGCCTGCCTCTCTGCCTAATTGTGATCTCTGTCAAATAAATAAATACATCTTAAAAAAAAAGAAATAAAATAAAATAAAATGGAATAAGTAAGTAAGTAAGTTTTTGAGATGTTCCCTTCTCTTTGCAGAAGCAGCTAAAAAAGGATGAGAGGGTACAGCCTTCCTGTATGGATGAGAGTATTAATTGCAAGGCAATTCAAGGATCCTGTGTTAAGTGGTGTTCTTAATATAGGATAACTCTAAGGATAACTTCTTTTTTCCCATTCATTTATGGTATTCTCTGCACATGGCCATGTATTTACTGTCCATGCATTATTTTAGTTGGAAATAAGAAAAACTTCACAGAAGAAACTTACAGGTACATGTGGTAACCTGATCTGATTTAAAGCCTGATTAGAATTTAGCATTTTTAACTCCTTGCGGGGGGCATGGTTTCCTTGGAAGACATTCTTCTGCCTTTGCTATCAGTGGTTTACATTTTCACCTCAGTTTCAAAACTGAGTTTTACCTGATGTTCCTCCTTCCTTCTGGAGTCTTCTGCAGTTTATCATATGCACTTTGAGCCCTTTTAGAGTAAATGCTGTTATGTTTATTTGAATCCTTTCAATTCCCTATCTCATCTTCCTTGCGACCAATGACAGGAATATGCACTCATCTTTTTAAAAAGAAAGGCATTAACTATATTTGTGGTCTATAATTCCAGGATTTTATTTTGTGAAGGGAAAAAAGACAAAGAAGAAGAGAAATAACTCACTATTCTATAAAAGATACTTATACTGTAAATTATTGCCCATTTGATTTGAGAAAGTCTAAGTTTGCGGGCCTTGAGGCTAGGAGCAGTTCTGAGCTGCCTGAGAGATAAATGAGAGCTGCTGATCCAGGTGAGCAATGGAGCTGAGGGACTCACTTGTCACTAGGTGACTTTGGAGATTATGACTCTGTGTGCTCTGAGAAGCCTTGCAGGTGGACATGTGCAATAAATCAAAACTAATCATATCCTGAAGAGAACAACAGCTGTGTTTACACCCTTATAGGGTTATAGTGACCCTCCCTGGTGGGCCTTCTACAAGTGTTAGATGTGACGACTTGCTAATAGTTTATCTGAAACAGCTTTTGAATCCATTTATTAAAGTTTTAACGATTTATTTTATATCTTTCTTCCAGGGTCCAGGGTTCAGTACCTTCATTTATTCACTCAACAAACCATCCTTAATGCTCTGTGTGCCAGATGTGGGACAGTGAGATGCAAAGATAAACTAGGCAATGTCATTATAATTAAGAAACTTACAACCTAGTAAAGAAGGTAAAGACTGACTTAGCTTTTACTTCTTGTACCTCCTCTGCACATCTTTTTGATTTAAAAAGAAAATTATTAAGAATTTGTTGATATTGTTAAAAATGGATGGAATGAAAGGCCCTATACCATCGAAGGATCCAATGTGCAGAATAAAGGACTTGGGGTAGACAGATTATTTCCTTATTGATGTGGTGGACAAGAAATAACACAACCCAGTTAACTTACAGGATTCATTTTCAAAAGGAGAGTGGATTTTCAGTAGTCTGGGATAGTTTCAGAGAATAATTTGAAGACCTATCAAAGTTCCTTCCTGCCCTATGGGTAATAATATAGGACTCTATCTACTTGGAAAACTTAATGATATGTGAAAAAATTATAGATTCATGAACTATTATTTCATCAATTATCAAGCTGTATATATTTTCTCCTTCCACATATCCTATAGCTTAACTAACAACCATCTCTGAAAGTTTTCCTTTATTCATTGTAACATGTCTTCATTGAAGACCTGCAGTAGCAGATGCTAGTGCAAGGGACTATGGGGGAGAAAAGATTACTAAGAAACGGTTGTTCTTTGCTTTTAAAGAACATACAAAGTTATATGAAAGAAAGATGACCCTAAAGGGTCTTGAAACCTCAAGCTCATGATTTGTAACAAAATACCTATTCAGTTGTTAACATCTAACGTTTTATTGTATGGTGCATCCTCATTTCCATTGTTCTGGGCTCCCCTCCCCAAGCAAAGAAGTGGATGACATAGGGTTGGTTACAGACTCTTTGACCAGCACAATTTTGGCTGTAAATATTTCACTAACTCACTACACACTTAGACACACTAACCACTCACACACCCACATAAAATTTTAACTGATAGGAATTTGGAGGCAATTATTTTATGTTAGCTTAATTCTGAGTTGCATTTCTTCACATCAGAATGCAGCAGTATGTTGAAGCATACTTTGGCTTTCCCAAGGGTGTGGGCTTTCTCCCTGGGTTTTCACATTTTCCTTTGTGCCGCTTGTGAAATGGTTTGTGGAGACTGCAAAAAACAGAGGCCTAGCCTGACTCCTCTCCCTTCCCCCAACCCTTCCAGCTCATCATAGTCTTATATAATCCAAGAGAAATCTGCTTTTGGTTAGAATGCAGTTGAGAGCAAAGTAAGATTTTTTTTTTTCCTTTTGGACATGAGCATGTTCCAAGTTTGTTTGAAAGTTCTGTCAAAGCAACAACTTTTAAATGGAGGCAGCTGGAAATCATTAAGGAAACTTGCAGTGGACAGTGATTAAAGCAGGATGGAATTTCCACTCACTCTCTCTCTCTCTCTCTCTTTATGGTACTTTAAGCAAGTTAGTGTTGCTTTTGAAACTTGAATTAGCCCTCTGACTATGAGAGTTGGAAAATTATTTTACTCTTTTACTTCCTAGAGACCACTCCACTGATTTTCGAGGCTGTTACTGCAAATGAATAAATGAACACATTTTGAACTAACTGGTGCTCGGCAGCACCGTGCCTCATATTTCATGATTATCCCTGCATCTTCCTGGTCTGAGTCTGATTTGAAATGATAACCACTAAGGAACATTACGAACACTTTGTGGCTACTTTCCTAGTCTTATATGATAACAGAAGGCTACTTTCTAAGGCCCCAATTTTTACCTCCCACCTTTCTTCTTTAATGGTTGTGCCACTTTTAATGACAAGAAATAGTTGCAAGTGAGTCACTTCAAGTTCTCTTTCTGTTCCAACTTTCTATGGGTTCAGCCGCAAGGCATACAGGGACTTCAGTAGCAAAGGCTGAGGGGTAGTGGCTGAGATCAGAGCTGGGAAAGCACGGCTGTGGGTGGGGCGGGTGTTGCTATAAAGAGCTTGGATCTGGTCAGTGGAGCAGGGCAGAGGAAGCGCAGATGATGGATAGAGCTTGGCAGGCACAGAGAGTCTAGGAGATTAGTCTGTTGGGAGAGTGACCCTGGCTCGTGGCAGGGTGTGTGGGACAGAGGGTCCGGGTCTCTCCAGGAAAGCAGATTACCATTACAGTCAGAAAACAAACTGGTCAGTTAGTATGAAGCATTAGGAGAGACCATAGTGGGCCAGAGATAACAAACAGCCTCCGCTGGTATTGAACTTCTGGCAGCAAAATGAATATTCGCGCTTGTTTGCCTGCCTTGCTCAGTGCTAGTGAAACTCTGTGCTTCCTTAGTAGGACTGGGCTGGAGAGACTGGGAGATTCTCTCATCACCTGTCTCCAGCTCTTCTTCCCTCTTAACCACATCAATATGAAACAAGGAAGTCTGCACTTGTCCTCGTTTTCCCCTTTAATACTTATTATAAAGATCAGAATACAGGACTTAATAGAATTTTGATGTGCCAGAATAACCTTGCTACCGTGGATGAGCAGGGTGGAGCAACAAGGCAACTTTGAGCTTTCCCCCCTCTCCCCACTCCAAACTCTTTTTTGTTGCTGGAAGAATTCCAGGAAGAACACAGTGACGCTTTTGGTTTATTAGGTAGTGAGAAACCCTCTGTGCTGTTCTAGTCACCCAAGAGATCTTATTTCCGTTATTAAAATGTTGACTTCCATGTAATAACATTAATGTTATTTGAAGTTGAGGCTTATGGTCTTCCTTAGCTTAGGTCTGTAAGGGTGACCAGCAGGGGAAGGCAGACCAGCAAGCTCCATCTCAGACTTGCCACTTCCTGCTTCTGCGTCTCCTCCTCCCTCTCTGCCGGCTACTGCAGGTTCCAGCTCCATGGGAGGGGCTGAGAGGGAGGGAGGAAGTCAGAGGAAAGGAAAGGTATTACTGGGTCAGTGGTGAGATGAGCTGATGCCTGTGTTCTCTGTACTTGGCAGGTTTTTTTAAAGCTGACATTTTCTCTTGGCAAACTTTCGTGCATTATTTGAAAATTGCCCACCCTCCATCCCCAAATCACTGGGGTATCTGACCTGCAGTTCTCTTGAAGTACTGGGAAATTCATCACTGCAGATGCTTGCTTATGTGATATTCTCCCTGGGTCCCTGGGAATCTAGCAGACAGTCCTTTGTAAGAGTGACTGTGTGCCTCGAGGTGGTCATTTGGGGCAGTATTTAGAGGACCTTAAGGCTGTCTCTTTTCTCTTGCATTCACGTAAACTTTCATACTTCCTTTGCACAACAAACTTTCATAATCTTTGTAGCAATCCTTCTTGTCTTCCATCAGAGTGGAGTTGCTTGTCTGTTAGAGTTTTTCTATTCTGTTGTTCTCTGCCAACCCTGGGGTACACCTTGAACTCTCTTAAGTGGTTCCATCGAAGCCACTTTCTGTGGGTTCAAGATGAGGGAAATCATGCCTAACTTTTTCTGTCATGGCTCAACACTCACCGACAGCTCTCTTACCAAATCTGATTTTAAAATTCCAATTCCCCTTTAGCCTCCATCCTCCATTATATGGTAGAGATGGGTGGCTTGGTCAAGCTTCCTTGCCTATTTCTTTCTTTCCTTATTTAACCACATCTCAGCCTTATATAGATGGTATCAAACTTTTCAATGGTTAAAGAAATGTTTAGCATGCATTGTCTTGGGACCTCTATAAAACTAAGGAGAAAGGAGCCATTTAAAAAATCCTGTTAAGACCTGATTCAGACACTAAAGGTATATTGTTTTCTTGGTGGTAGAATCATCAAGAAAGAATGAGAGTTTTCTTTTCCCTGTTAGGTTTATTAACTTTGAAGAGTTGTTTTTTTTTTTTTTTAATTTAATATATGCTCTCAATTTTCACAGAAGTCTAACTGCTAAATTCAACTTCTGTATATGAATCTATTATTAAGAGACAACTCTAGTTAAGAATAACAAAACAAAAAAATTAATCTGGCAGAGGTCTTAAAGTCTATAGTTGAGTAGACAAACTATTAGATTGATTAAAGAGATTTTCATACAAAGGCAGTCTACTAATTTGCTGAGCATTGTATCTCAAGGTTAAAAAATCCTGGCTACATTTTAAAGCAGGGAAGATCAATTAAAACATTCATTAGATTCCTATTTACACTTTAATTGTCAACTCTGCTCATTTGTTGGAACCCTTTTTTGGTCATTAGTGTCTGTCAGTAAGAAATATGTCTTAATTTCACTTATATTCATTTATTCCTCCTTTCATTCAATCAACAAACATTAATAATGTGCCAAGCACTTTGCCAGCTTTTAAAAATATACTGATGAAAAAGACAAAGCTTAACCTCAAGGACATATTCACCTCAAATTTTCATGCTATTGAA
Organism: Taxidea taxus jeffersonii; assembly: GCA_003697995.1. Classification (NCBI taxonomy): domain Eukaryota; kingdom Metazoa; phylum Chordata; class Mammalia; order Carnivora; family Mustelidae; genus Taxidea; species Taxidea taxus. The sequence continues at coordinate 1,906 of RCUC01138893.1, read as the reverse complement.
ATTAGAATAAAGGCATTAGGTTTTACTAAAGTTAGAAAAATAATTGCCTTTCACAATGGAAATATACAAAAAGGACCCTAATGAATGTATAACCTAATTGTTCTTTTCTGTCTATGGTAATTAATTATCCCAGGTACTTTTCAGTTTTAAGATACCTAAGTGTGTTTTGTTTTGGTTGCTGTTGGGCCTTTCCTCTGTTGGAGAGCTCTTGGGAACAGAAAATATATATTTTCTTTTTTAATTTATTTTTATTTTTTTAGATGTTTTCATTTGGATTCATTTGGGTTCTAGATGTTTCATTTGGATTCTGTAGGACCACAGAATAAAGGGTCAGTAAATTCCCCATTTCCTGTTCAGAAGAAGAATTTTCCTACCTTATCATTACAATATATAGAGAGTAGAGCTAGTTGAATTTCCCAGATTCTGAACAAAGGGATTTCTGAGTATAGCAGGTAGTGGGGCTCTTGTACATGTGAATCCATAGAGGAAAACTGTAAGCTCTCCAAGATCACCTACATGCTATGGGTATACTTTAACATATATATGAATTAAACTTAAGCAGTGATGAAAACAAAGACCAGGATTTTGGGGTGAGATGATTTTGACTTCATTTTGGAGTATCAAATACAACAGAATTCTTTTGATAATGTTATTAAAACATAGGTGAATTATTACTTTTTAAAAAATAATGATATAATGCTCAAGCTCTCAATAATGGCAGTAACTTGGGTCTTTCTTTATAGCTCATTGTATCATTCTTTGACAGCAGCCAGTAATATGAGAAAAGGGGCAAATGGTCCCAAATTGACCAAATCAAATCGTAGATGCCTAATTTGCAAAACTCACCATTCTTATTCAGTCAAATGCCACAGAAGCACATTTGGACTTTCATGATTAGAATTGCTCCTTACTCAACAGGTCTGTTTTTAAAACTGCATTTCCTTTGTTCAGCTGAATCATAAAGGCTTTTTCATCAGTAAATATACTTAACTTTGAAGATCCAATCTCAGTGTGCCCAATTTCCTCATTTAGTACTGGTGTTAATGTCAGTATAAGTCTGGTGGTTATAACCAAAGCATAAGGCAGCTTCTCTTTCAGTTAAGTTCACATGAATTTGAGTCTGCTGATTTAGGGTTCTGGGATTTCCTATTCTTCCCTAGCATTTATGAATTCAAGTTGCATTTTCAGATTTCCAAAGGCCATTTGAGGGTTTAAGTAATGTCTTTAATTATAACTTAAAGTATAGGCAATTGTATTTCATGAAGCTAACAATTATCCAGAGTATATTATTAGAGAGTGAGTTATTGAAGTCTGCATAGTTTGTGAAAACCCATCAAAATAACTGAGGGGGGGGGGAGATAAACTAGATTGGAACAATGAAGCTTGAAAACCACTTTGATTATGTCTGGAGTTTACATGGTAATGAGTCCTAATTCCCAGGCATTATGGTTCTTTGTAAAAATCCTTACAGTCTCTCTTGTTTACTCTCATTCAGAAATAGAGATGTCGGCAATGTTTCATTAACTTTTTAAATATAAACACCGAGTGCTAATGTGGCAGTTGACTATGCTTTTGCAGACTTTATTTTATGTAATTCTTAAAATTTCCCTGTGACATAGGTGATAATGTTCCCTTGAGAATAGATGCTAAGAGGAGATAAGCCGTTTGCTGGAAATCACATACTTTAAAAGTAGGATCACTGGGGGCGCCTGGGTGGCTCAGTGGGTTAAGCCTCTACCTTCAGCTCAGGTCATGGTCTCAGGGTCCTGGGATCAAGCCCCACATTGGGCTCCTTGCTCAGCTGGGAGCCTGCTTCTCCCTCTCCCTCTCCCTCCCGCTCCGTCTGCTTACTTGTAATCTCTATCTCTCTGTCAAATAAATAAATAAAATCTTAAAAAAAAAAAAA
>ML103762.1:0-24486 GCA_003697995.1 Taxidea taxus jeffersonii | reverse complement strand
CTTTTAACATTTTAGGAACATCCATACTGTTTTCCACAGTGGCTGAACAAGTTGGCATTCCCACAACAGCTCAAGAGGGTTCCTTTTTCTCTGCATCCTCACCACCACTTGTTTTTCTGTTGTTGATTTTAGCCACTGTGGCAGGTGTGAGGTGATATCTCATTGTAGTTTTAATTTGCATTTCCCTGATAAGTGATATCAAACATCTTTTCTTGTGTCTGTTGGCCACTGTATGTCTTCTTTGGATTAATGTCTGTTCATATATTCTGCCCATTTTTAGTTAGATTATTTTGTGTGTGTGTGTGTGTTGAATTGTATAAATTCTTTATATATTTTGGATACTAAAACTTTATCAGAGATATAATTTGCAAATATCTTCTCCCTTTCTACAGGCCTTTCAGTTTTGTTGGTTATTTCCTTCATTGTGCAGAAGCTTTTTATTTTTATGTACTCCCAATAGTTTATTATTTTTTTGTTCCCCTTGCCTCCGGAGACATATCTATGAAGAATTGCTACAGCTGATACCAAAGAAATTACTGCCGGTGTTCTCTTTTAGGATTTGTATGGTTTCGGATCTCACATTTAGATTTTTTTTTTTAAGATTTTATTTATTTATTTGATAGACAGAAATCACAAGTAGGCAGAGAGGCAGAGAGAGAGGAGGAAGCAGGCTGTCCGCAGAGCAGAGAGCCCGATGCGGGGCCTGATCCCACAACCCTGGGATCATGACCCGAGCCGAGGGCAGTGGCTTTAACCCACTGAGCCACCCAGGCGCCCCCACATTTAGATCTTTAATCCATTTTGAATTTACTTGTGTATAATATAAGGAAATGGTCCAGTTTCATTCTTTGGCATGTTGCCATCCAGTATTCCCAACACCATTTGCTGAAGAGACTGCCCCCCCAACACACACACACACACACTGGATATTCTTTCTTGCTTTGTCAGACATTAATTGACCATGTATCTGTGGGTTTATTTCTGGTTTCTGTTCTTTTCTATTGATCTATATATCTATTTTTGTGCCAGTACCATAGTGTTTTCATTACTACAACTTTGTAAAATAATTTGAAGTCTGGAATTGTGATGCCTCCAGCTTTGCTCTTCTTCTTCAAGGTTGCTTTGGCTACTCTGGGTCTTTTGGATTCCATACAAATTTCAGGATTCCTTGTTCTAGTTCTGTAAAAAATGCTGCTGGTATTTTGATAGGGATTGCATTAAATCTGTAGTTTGCTTTGGATAGTATAGACATTTTAACAATATTTGATCTTCCAATCCATGTTCATGGAATGTCTTTCCATTTCTTTGTGTCATATTCAATTTCTTTCTTCAGTGTTTTGTAGTTTTCAGATTACAGGTCTTTCATCTCTTTGGTTAGGTTTATTCCTAGATGTCTTATTATTTTGGATGCAATTATAAATGGATTTTTTTTCTTAATTTCTCTTGTTGCTGCTTCATTATTATTATATAGAAATCAACAAATTTCTGTATATTAATTGTGTATCCTTCACTGACATTACTTAACAATTCTAGCATTTTTTTGGTGGAGTATTTAGAGTTTTTTGTTTGTTTTGTATAGAGTATCATGTCATCTGCAAGTAGTGAAATATTTATTTCTTCCTTACCAATTTGTAGGTCTTTATATATTTTTGTTGCCTGCTTGCTGTGAGTAGGACTTCCAGTACTATGTTGAATAAAAGTGAGAATGTCTTCTTTGCAGAAATATCTGTTCATGTCCTCTCCCCATTTCTTGATTGGATTATTTGTTCTTTGGGTGTTGAGTTTGCTAAGATCTTTATATATTTTGGATACTAGCCCTTTATCTGATATGTCATTTGCAAATATCTTCACCCATTCTGTCAGTTGTCTTTTGGTTTTGTTAACTGTTTCCTTTGCTGTGCAAAAGCTTTTGGCCAACAGACATGAAAAAGTGCTCCATATCACTTGGCATCAGGGAAATACAAATCAAAACCACAATGAGATACCACCTCACACCAGTCAGAATGGCTAAAATTAACAACTCAGGAAATGACAGATGTTGGCGAGGATATGGAGAAAGGGGAACCCTCCTACACTGTTGGTGGGAATGCAAGCTGGTGCAACCACTCTGGAAAACAGCATGGAGGTTCCTCAAAAAATTGAAAATAGAGCTACCTTATGACCCAGCAATTGCACTACAGGGTATTTACCCTAAAGATACAAATGTAGTGATCTGAAGAGACACATGCACCCAAATGTTTATAGCAGCAATGTCCACAATAACCAAGTTATGGAAAGAACCTAGATATCCATCAACAGATGAATGGATAAAGAAGATGTGGTATATATATTTTGAATACTATGCAGCCATCAAAAGAAATGAAATCTTGTCATTTGCGACGACATGGATGGAACTAGAAGGTATTATGCTTAGCAAAATAAGCCAATCGGAGAAAGACAACCATCATATGATCTAGCTGATATGAGGAAGTGGAAATGAAATGGGGGTGGGGGTTAAGGGGGTAGGAAAAGAATAAATGAAACAAGATTGGATCAGGAGGGAGACAAACTAAAAGAGACTCTTAATCTCATAAAAAAAAATGAGGGGAAGGAGTGTTGGGAGAAGGGGGTGGGGTTACTTTATATGTTTATATAAAAATAAAAAAAATAAAAATTAAAAAAATATATGAAAAAAAAAATTTAAAAATGGTGAGAATGGACATCCTTATTTTGTTCCCGACCTTAGGGGAAAAGCTCTCATTTTTTTTTTTTCCCATTAAAGGTAATGTTGGCTGTGGATTTTTCATATTTGGTATTTATCATAGTAAGTGTGTTCCTGCTAAACTCACTTTGTTGTGGGTTTTTATTCTTGAATCAGTGTTGTCCTTTACCAAATGCTTTTTCTACATTTATTGAAATGATCATATGGCTTTTATCTCTTCTCTTAATGATGTGCTATATCCTATTGATTGATTTGTAAATATTGAACCACTTTTTTTATAGTCCAAGAATAAATCCCACTTGATCGTAGTGGATATTTTTTTTTAATGTATTGTTATAGTTGGTGTGCTAGTTTTCTTTTTTTTTTTTTAAGATTTTATGTATTAATTTGAGAGATAGTGAGAGAGTGAAAATACAAGCAGCGGTGAGGGATAGAGGGATAGAGGGAGAAGCAGACTCTCCTGCTAACCCTTGGATCATGACCTGAGCTGAAAACCAACCTTAACCAACCTTAACCAATTGAGCAACCAAGGTGCTAGTATTTTCTTGAGAATTTTCACATTTATAATCATCAGGGATATTGGATTATAATTATTTTTGGGGGGTCAACTTTATTTGGTCTGGATTTCAGGTTAATGCTGGCCTCATAGAATTGATTTGGAGCTTTTCTTTCCATTTCTATTTTTTGCAATAGTTTGAGAATAATAGATATTAACTCTTCTTCACATGTTTTGTAGAATTTGCCTATAAAACCATCTGACCCTGGACTTTTGTTTGTTGGGAGTTTTTGGTTTTTGATTACTGATTCTTTTTTTTTTTTTTTTTTTTTTTTCTGGCTATCAATCTGTTCCAATTTTTTATTTCTCCCTCTTTCAATATTGGTAGTTTATATGTTCCTGGAAATCTATCTATTTTCTCCTGATTATTTAAATTGTTGGCATATAGTTTTTTATAATATTCTCGTGATATTTGCTTTTCTACAGCTTTGCTTTTTATTTCTTATCTCTTCACTTGTGATTTGATTTATAAGAGTCTTTCTTTCTCTCTCAGTTTTTGTTTGTTTGTTTGGTTTGTTTTTGTTTTTGTTTGTAGGTCTGGCTGAAGGTTTATCAATTTTACTGATTTTTTCAAACAAGCAGCTCCTAGTGTCCTTGATCTCTTTGATTTTTATTTTGTTGTTTGTTTCTGTATCATTTGTTTTTCTTATCTACTATTTATTATTCCTTCCTTCTATGGTTTTTAGTGTTTTGTTTTTTTTGGTTTTTTGTTTGTTTGTTTGTTTGTTTTTTGGTATTGTTCCTTTCTAACTCCTTTAGGTACAAGTTTGGTTGTTCATTTGAGATTTTTCTTGCTTTTTGAGGTAGGCCTATATTGATATAAAAGTCTCTCTTAGAACTGCTTTTGCTGCATTCCAGTGGTTTTGGACTGTTGCATTTTTATTTACCTTTGTTTCCATGTACATTTTTATTTCTTCTTGTATTTTCTGGTCCACCTGAATATCATTTTAATTGGATTTTTGGGAAGTTGGTGAACTAAACTATAAAGTTATTTTGTTTTGTTTTATTTTATTTTCCTTTCTTCTTCCCAACTAAGTCCCCTGGAATAGTGAGGTCAGGTTGATACAGACATTAGAAAAGTAAAGTCATGCAATGTAAATAGTAAGTTGTGTGGCTATAGAAGACATGTTGTTTGTATGATAAATGCCAAGAAAAATAAAGTTGAAAAAGGGGATAGATAGTGGACTCGTTTATATAAGATTTTCAGGGAAAGGTTCTCTGTGAGGTGAAATTTAGTTAGGAAAGTTATTGAAGTGTCATCATGAGTCATGTCAATATTTAAAGAAGTGTCAAAGTGTGACAGAACAGAATGTTCAAATGTGTGAACTCTCACTAATCAACAGTAGGAAAGGAAACTTGCATTACAATGTAAGTTAAGGGTGAAACTAAGCAAGTTATCACTATCAAGAAAGCAACACTTTAAGTATCACTCTAGCTCATACTTTTTATTTTATTGAGATTGGCACTGGGTAACCTTGATCTTGTATGTGTTTTAGGAATAAAACACACTATTTAGCAAATAGGCATAATGTTTAGCAAATGCATCTGAAGATGCTGAAGATCTGAAGATGCATTTATATGTTTAGGAAATAAGAACAACACTCTGGTCAGAACACAAAAAAGAGTAGAGGGAAAAGAAGGTGAGCCTTCCTTTCAAGAATTATTATGACTAACGTATGGTAGACAAAAATGAAAACAGGATGATTAATTAAAGGTACTGGAAGAAATGACAATGAATTGACCAAGTATTAGTACTATCTACTGATATGATGAGAACTGGTTGCTAAAAAATAGTTGAAATCAAATGTTTTTGTTTTTGCCTGAACAATTGGATGAATGTTGTTACAATTTTATGAGGTGGAGGCCACTTGTCTAGGAGGTACAACTGAAGAAACAGGGAATCAACAGTATACTTTTGGACATGCTCAGCTGAATATTCCTATAAGAAATCCAAGTGGATATGTCAAGTAATCAGTTAAATATAAGGGTCTGAAATTCAGGTAGACCAACAGATTCAAAGATTAAAATTTGAGTAACTATTATATGAATAGTATTTAAAACAGTGGGAGTCAGTGAAGCAGCTTACTAGAGGGTAGATGTAATAGTAAAAGAGAACATGACCTAATTCTGAGGCTTTCTCTTACTTACAGTTCAGATAATGGAGGAAAATTAAGCAAAGAAGTTTGAAAAGGTATTACCAATGAAATAAAAGGAAATTTTGAGAGAATAGGTTATATTTGAGGGCAAGTGATTAAAAGTGAAGTTTTTAAAAGAGTGTGAGTATCTAGACCAGATATTAAATAAGATTCAGACTAGTCACTGTAAAAAATATGTATGTTGGCTTTTAAGGGAATAAATTTGCTTTCTACTTTTGTTTTTTTCCAAAATTATAGCCTCATAAGAAACAATTATACAATACCTTTGCTACTATAAAACTAATTTTCTATTTCTGTACTTATGTGAATATCACATCACTCAATTGAAAGGAATGGAGGAAATAAAGGTATAAATTTTGTAATGGGTTGAGTTGAGGGAGTCTACTGTTAATAAGAAATAACAAACCCTGAAATGAAAGTTCACAGAAAACTTCAAGTATCCATAATTCTGACAAATGGAGATTAGAATTGGTGCTATATATGGGTGATATAAACCATTATAAACATATATTTTGGAGTATATTGAGCAATTTGTGCTGGAGGACATCAATAAGGAATGTATTAAATTTGATATCTATGGATTTTGTATTTTCATTCTTAGGAAAGTGCATGTCTACATAAACAACCAATTTAACAATTTGTTATAATTAAAACTCTAAATATCATGAATTACAACATGCACAGATAAAATATAATTTGTGAATTAATACAGTTTGAGTGCAGAGGGAAAGTATAAATGTATTCAGAGACTTCATTACTGTCTCCTCAGTGATAAGTTGCTACTCCAACGTCTGAAGAAATTAAGTCTTCAATATCATCTGCCAGATGGGTGCTGAAAGAGCTTTCTAACCAATTGACAAGAAAATGGCTACATTATGTATAAAGTGAGATCATGGACAATTTTCCACCTGTTATACTGAGAGAGAAGGGTGCAAACTGATTAGTTTATTTTTTGGTTAAAAACAACAACAACAACAACAAAAACAGAACTTGAGTCAATGACTGAATTAAATAATTATTTTAGTAAATATGTACTGCTATGTTCCAAAAGTTTTACTATGTTTGTGCTCAGTTATTGGCTTAAAGGGCATATAAAATAGGAATGCTTCCTGCTAACTTGCACCTCATAAAGCATAGATGAGACCTAGAGATAAGATTAAAATGCTTGATGAGTTCACTATTATTACATCTGCTTCTCTTGATTGAGTCCATTCTAAAAGCCAGCCACTGGTAGATGTCTTCTATATATTACTTCACTGGATCATATAACAATCCTGCATGATAATTATCCTCATTTATAAATGAGAAACTAAGGTTCTGTGAGTTTAATGAGGTCATTTAGCCAAGACATTAAAGTGCTTCAACAAGGTAGAAGTAATGATTTTGTCAAAGCTGCTGAGAATCCAAGTAGAATTAAAGCATATAAATGATTGAATTTAAAGCGTATTTGGCAAATTTGAAAAGAAGGTATTTATAAAGTCAAATCACTGCTGAACTCGGTAAGAATGGTGCTTTACAGTACAGATAGTATTCATGGACTTAAATAGAATGATGTCACAAGAGAAAGGGAATTTGATTAGAGAAGACACAATGAGTCATGGAGAATTAGAAACAATAAAAACAGTCTCTTTATGGAGACTGCTTGTTAAATGGAACAGATAATTGGTCAATTGTTAGAGGCATCTACAGTAAAACATGTTTTATAAGTTTTAATAAAATTAATAATGATTTTGTAATCATACTAAACTTAACATGTGTTAAAAAGGATAAAAACAATAATGCAAAAGGAGATATTACAAGAGTGAGATTTTTGAGTAAATGTGATATAGTGAAAAATTAAAAGTTTAAATTCAAGCAAAAAGAGGAAAAGAAAAGAAAGTCTAAATAAATAGGGATATAGTATACCCAAAGGAAGATTTTGTATGAATAATTATTATTTTTTATATGTGTCATTGTCTGAAAGCAAGATAATAAGGGGATATTAAAGTGATATTTTTTACCGAGTGAGAAAGTTAATAAACTGGAGCAACACAGTATTTTCAGTTGAGAACTCTATAGAAATCTGTGGCTGTAAACCTGAAACAAAAGTGGTCAGCACAGTTGTGTATTTCTACAGATACATTCATCTGAGTTGGTGTAGGTCTTGTTGCTGTATTCCTCAACTTAGAATAAAAATCTTAGTTTAAGTAGAGTTATTAGCATGAAGAGGGAAAATGAGGAAAAATTACTTGCAATGAAATGACTATTGCAGTAGACTATGAAAAACAAGATGTTTAAGGCGTAAAGATAGGCCATGAGAGAATAGTTGATAATGACTGAAAATCAGCAAGAAGTTGAAGAAATTTTGACATGAGAGTAGTAGAAAACAGCTGGTAAGTTAGGAAATGTTACTGAGAGAGGAAAATGTGTCAAATGGTATTTTCTGAGGTGGTGTACTTGTATTTGGTTGAAAATGCCTAGGAAATGACCAAGGGAAGAATGAGGGGTAACACTGAGGTGAAGAAAAAAAAATTTAGATGTGATGAAGTAAAAGGTACAGAGAAACCAAGATGCTGGCTATTATCTTCATAGATGTTGAAATCATAAGAATGATTTCAATCCAACTGGATTTTTTGAAGTTGGAGGAATAAAGAGATGTATAAAAGGAAATGATAAAAAGGTGAGGGCATACAAAACAACCCATCCTGAAAATATGTTTATGTAATATGGGGGAGGAAAATGAAGTCTCATCTGCAAAAGACTGGGCTAATTTATAAGTCTTTTAGTAGGGTTTTTCAATGAGTCATTAGTGCACAAGGCAGCAGCAGGAACTGAAACTTCAGTGGGTGGTTGGATGCAGTAAGTCAGGGTATGAGTATCTCAAACTAGGGAAAACAATGTGTAGGATGAAGCAATGCAAAAGCTCATATTTTAGTCAGAATGGGACATAAGATAGCACTAATCTGATGCTTTGTTATCAAATTAGTGATATACCTTCCCTAAAAATGGGCTGCTTAACATGGAGTTGATTTCTAACCTTGGGACACTGATAAGCCCATCTGTGGGACTGAGTGGTGTTTCCTGGGACACCAGAGTAATAAAAGGAGAAAAAAAATTCTGTTTCCTTATTTTATGCCTTTTTTCTAGAATACCAGTTAATTGCTACTTTAGATAATCCACATTACACTCTTTGGTATATTGATATTTTGCTCTATTGTAACATTGTTTTAAAAAATAAATATTAAATATGTACTGTTAAAAATATGTACTGTTAACAGTAATGCTACATCTAAGTATTATGTGGATTGAGTTTCTCATTTATTAGACTTTTTATTTTTTGTTTTTCTAGTAATTTTAACTCTTTTCACAAGATAATAAAAGTGAAATAGTATTATTCTAGTACAATAAAATTTTATGAAACAAACTATTTAGTTTATTACAAGTAAAATTGTCCTCAAAATTTATAATTTATATTTGGGTGAAATATTAGATCACTTAGTTAATAATTTTGTTATTGGTAATTGAAGTGTTTGATTTAACATTTACTTAATGAGTGAGTCAATAAAACTAAACCAGCATTTAAATTATTGATATCTGATTAGCAAAAGACAATTTTTTTTGTTTTGTTTTTGTTTTTTTTTACTAGTTCAGCATCCAACTATATATTTTTCTCTTGGGAGCTTATAACAGAATTATTAATTTTTACTGATAAGTAAATGCTGACTTTTTGGTAGTTTACCTTATAATATCTAGCTATTGTTTAATTGAAGTATAATTAACATACACTATTATATTAGTTTAAGGTGTATAGCATTGATTTGAGAATTATATACATTACTCTGTGCTCACTGTGATGAGCTTCACAATGTTATTATAATATTACTGACTGTATTCTTTATGCTGAAATTTTCATCTTCATGACTAATTTATTTTATAATGGAAAATTTGTAGCTCTTAATCCTCTTTATTTATTTCATCAATTCTCCACCCCTCTGGCAACCACTAGTTTATTCTCCATATTTAATAATCTGTTTTTATTGTTCTTTTGTTTGCTTTTTAATTTGTTCTATTTTTTTGAGATCCCACATATAAGTAAAATCATATAGTATTTGTCTTTCTCTTTCTGACTTATTTCACTTAGCATTATACCCTCTAGGTCAATCCATGTTGTAAATAACAAATACTCATTATTTTTTATCACTGAGTAATATCTCATTGTTTATATATACAATATCTTTTTTATCCATTCATTTTTTATCCATTCATTTATTCATGGACACTTGTTTTGCTTCCATATCTTAGCTATTATAAACAATGCTGCAATAAACATAGGAATGCATATATCTTTTCAAATTAGTGTTGTCATTTTCTTCGAGTGAATACCAACGGTGGAATTACTGGACAATGTTGTATTTCTATTTTTAATTTTTTGAGAAACCATACATTTTCACAATGGTCACATTGATTTATATTCCCTCCAACAATCCACAAAGTTTCCTTTTACTCTACATCCTTACCAATGCTTGTCTTATCTTTTCGTATTAGCTAGTAGTCTAACTGATGTGAGGTGATTATCTACACCAAAATTAAAAAAAAAAAAAAATTGCCCAACAAAACACAACCACAGAAAAAAGGCAACCTAGTGAATGGTGGAAGATATTTACAAAAGATGTATCTGATAAGAGGTTGATATCCAAAAATATATAAATAATTTACACATTTCAACAGCAAAATTTCAATATCTTTCAAATTCAATTAAAATTTGAAAATTCAATTAAAAAAAGGGGGAGCCTGAAGAGACATACAGATGGCAAAGAGGCACATAAAAAGGTGGTAAACATCACTTATCATCAGGAAATAATAAATCAAAATAAAAAATAATAAATCAAAACCACAACGAGATACCACCTCACACCAGTCAGAGCGGTCATTCTTGAATTAAACAGCTTTAGAAAGCTCAAAAATAAAATAATATTTTTTTAAATTTTAGAATAAAATGTATAAAATTGATTATAAGTACAAAGGCCACAGAAATGAACTTTATATTTATAAAATTGTCTAGAGATACTACTGCAAGAAAACTTGAAAATATCAATTTATTTAATTGACTTATTCTCTACTGGCCTTATGTTAAGTGTTATATATATTTGTTTTATATATGTTAGATATGTTATAGTTAAGGGTTCATCTATGTAATTTTACATTACTAAGCATGCACAAGCTTAAGGTTAAAATTGTACATATTTAACAAAAATAAAATGTATGTTTAGTAATGACATTATTTTGTTGCATACATTAAACAGTCATTTCTGTGCTGAACTCTGTTTGGTAACCTGATAAAGGAACTTCATTGAGTTTTTAATATATGTTTCTTGAGTTCTCCATTTTACCATTACATATGTAATCAAAATTCTTCTAGTATTAGGTGATAAATCGGCTCCTTATTATCACATTTTGAAAAAATTTTAAATAATATTTTTATTTATTTATTTGACAGAGAGCACAAGCAGGGGAAGTGGCAAGCAGAGGGAGACTGAGAAGCAAGCTCCCTGCGGAGTACTGGGAGTGCAGACTGAATCCCAGGACCCCGGAATCATGACCTGAGCAGAAGGCTATCACTTGACCAGCTGAGCCACCAAGGTTCTTCATTGAGTGTATTCTGTTCTTCATTGAGTGTATTACTGCCTTCTGAATTTCACTGTGCATTAAACAGGGAATCCTGGGAAGAACACCCTGTATTCTCCCCACTGGATAATATTTTTTCACTTTTCTTCTCAATACATTTCCTTTTTTTTTTAGATTTTATTTATTTATTTGACAGAGAGAGAGATCACAAGTAGGCAGAGAGGCAGGCAGAGAGAGAGAAGGGGGAGCAAACTCCCCGCTGAACAGAGAGCCCCATGTGGGGCTAAATCCCAGAACTCTGGGATCATGACCTAAGTTGAAGGCAGAGGCTTTAACCCACTGAGCTACCCATGTCCCCCAGTACATTTCCTCTTATTAATACATTTCCTTTTATTAATGGGAAAGTTGAAGTTCCCAGGCAACAAGCTATCTCAGGGAGCTTGGAACTTTAAATAAAAATGAGTGAGAGTGAGAGAGAGAGAGAGAGAGAGAGAGAGACAGGGATTTTGAACTTTTCCTCTTAAATCCATAGATCTTATTCTAAATCGCCATAAAATTTGTGAATCCACTCAATTTGTCTTACCAAAGAAGTCTTACTAATAATCATTATATTGTATGCATGTATTTATTCTGTTGTTTTAAAATATTTTATAAGCACCTGAGATATATAACTGCATATTTCTATGTTTTGTACTAAACATTGATAAACACATAGTAGGACCTTAATTTGATGCTGGTCAGAAAATAATAACATTAATGACATTATTATTATTATTCAAGTCTCTGTGTAAAATGATTATGTATACTATTTTATCTTTATAACAGCTATCACATAGATTTTATTTCCCTAATTTACTGTTAAAAATTAAAAAAAATAGTAATAATTAAGTAACCTACAGGAGGCAGAACCAGGTCTATGCACTAGCCCAACATTACTTCAGATTTCCCTAACTTCAAAGCCCATGCATTATCCATTATAAAGTATTATTAAACATGAAACTGATCTGTTCATAATTTTGTGCTTAAACTTATGATAACCTTCACCAATTAGTTTATGCATATTATCACCTCTTATTGCATAGCAGTGTGACATTGAGAAAACGAAAACAAAGAATGTTTTAATTAGCTTAGCATGTGGGGTTTGGAGTTATCCTTGCATGTTGTAGGGGACAGAGGATAATAACTGCTAAACCACACCTATGAATTCAAGGGCATAAGGAATTAAAAAATGGAATCCCAATTCTTATGTAAAGGAAGGATAATCCACATATCCTCTGAATATTGTTTACTTCAAACATCTGGTGCTACTTAGTCTGAGAAATAAAACATTGTAGACAGTTTTCAATTGTTGTAATTAAAACCACAAAGCAACAAAGTATATAAAGTAATCATGGGATCAATAAAATTTTATTATTTTAATTAAAGTCTCAGAAGCCCAGACCATTGGTGCTAGGTTTTCAAAATGCAGGGTTTTTTTCTTTCTTATTTTTTTCTTTTCTTACTTTCTTATTTTAAAACCAAATATGTCACACTCTGCTCTCAGGAGATCAGTTCACTAAGTTGTGAAAGGAAAAGAAATGATTGAAAGAGCAGAATACACAGTTGTTTGCAAATAGCTCCATGAATCACTGAAACATTTCTGGAAAATTAGGTTAATTAACCAATTAATTAATCATTAACATAAGCAACCATATTTCAATTAGAGATAAATTGTATATTGAAGGATATATCAAAATATTCATAGTAGATAATGTATTAATATAATCAAAAACTATAAAATGAAAAGGATATTATAGAAATTATTTTGAGAAAATAATGTAACAAGATTGTAATTCCATAGCTTTCAATTAAAAACATTTCTGTGATCTAGGTTTTGACCTGCTGTATTCATTATTTATTTATTTATTTGATTCCATTATAATTACTGCACAAACTTATTAATAGGAATAAGTATTCATAGGAAACAGGCTTAATATAAGAAGTAGCATATGTCTGTAATAACTATGTGGAGAACATTATCTATGATTTTTGAAAAGTGATTATGACACAAATCAAATAAGTCAGAATTGCTTTGATATTCAGGAAGAAAAAAATCAAAACTATTTCATGATGTTAGTGCCACTACAGATAATCTAATAATTTTTACATTTCTTTATCTATAAAAAGTATTCCTATTTCCTAGTCCACTCCATTTGTTCAATTCCTGCACTTCCTTTATGAATACTCTAGGGGTCCCCAGCAGGCTGTTCCAGGATGAGCCATTTTGGCATAAAGACTACTTTGAGGGGTGCCTGGGTGGCTCAGTGGGTTAAAGCCTCCGCCTTCATCTCAGGTCAGGTCTCTGCTGGGCAGGGAGCCAGCTTCTTCCTCTTTCTCTGCCTGCCTCTCTGCCTCCTTGTGATCTCGTTGTCAAATTAATAAATAAATAAAATCTTAAAAAATAAGAGCTTAATTATATATAATATATATTTATATAAAATACATAATATACATACATGATATATATATAAATATTTATAAATAAATAAAATCTTAAAAAAGAAGAGCTTCATTTATATATATATAAAGATTACTTTGAGTTAAAAGTAATCAAAACCCAGCAGATGCAGGAAAAGTTTTCTGTCTCCCACTCAACTGCCTACATTTATAATGCAAAGGATATCATGTACCAGGAAGAGAGCTATTAATGGAGACTCCTTTTATCCAAGGGATTTATTTGCAAAATAGGGCAATCTCTGTTTTCCCAAACATCTCCTTTCCCTTGCTAATGGTCTTTCTCACTTTGTTTCCTCAGACCCTACTCCTCTCCTTAGCTCATACAAGCTTCATGTTGTCTCATTGTCTTTGGAATGTCATGTTTGTGTGGATTTTCTCTGGTATGATTTTCTCCTGTTAATCTGTCAATTTGATTCTAAGTCCAACTGGAAGGACCTTGTAGGTCAGAGGAAGATCTTCCTTGCTAACGCTGCTCAAAACTATGTCTTCTCTGACCCTTTTCTTCTAACTTCTAAGGTCAGTTACTTATGACACCACTGTTTTTCCTACTGTCTCTTGTCTTATGCATGAGTAGCCATCCCATGCTATTTCAATAACATGTTTTAGGTTTTTTCCTACCATTTGGTCACTAATAATTTTGTATAATTGACATATAATTTTGTATATGTTTAAGGTATACAAAGAGTTAATTTGATACATTTGTACATTACAACAAAATTACCATCACAGAGTTAGCTAATACCTCTATTGAGTCCTATGGTAATTTCTTTTTTTGTGGTGAAATCAAATAAGATCGAGTCTCTTATCAACTTTGAAGTTTATATACAATATATTTGACTATAATCTAGCTATCTTGTTTTGAGTAGCCTTATTGAGATACTCACATAGCAAGGACTGATGTCTTCTGATAATAGCCAACAGAAACTTAATTCTAATTAATAGCTGCTTTAAGAGTGAATATAAGGGGCACCTGAGGGCTCAGTAGGTTAAGCCTCTGCCTTCAGGTTAGGTCATGAACCCAGGGTCTTAGGATCCAGACCCACATCAGGCTCCCAAAGCAGGGAGCCTGCTTCTCCCTCTCCCTTTGCTGTTCTTCACTGCTTATGCTCTCTCTCTCTCTCTGTCAAATAACTAAATAAAATCTTCTAATAAAAAGAAAGGAAAAAAAAAGTGAACATAAATACTCCCTCATTGAGTTTTGAGGTGACTGCAGTGCTGGGCAGTGAATACATCATGGCTTTGTGAGAGTCCTTGAGCTAGATGGACCTAGCTAAGCAAGACCTGAATTCCTAGTCCACAGAAACAGTGAGGTAATAAAGGTTTATTAGTTTAAACCACTAAATTTTAGGGTAGTGTCTGAAATAGAAGTTGGTAATTAGAAAACCACTCCTTTGAGGTGCCAAAATGGCTTTAATTACTCTATTTTTTCCCCTTTGCCATAACCTCATGCTTTACTCATTTGTTCCTGCCATAAGACAAGACTAAGGATGGTCTACACTAGCCAGACAAAGTATCAAACTTAAAATCAGAGCATGACAAGAAACATTTGGATACATATAGCAGTAATGACTTTGGAAAACACCAACCACAGAAGGCCATAGAGAAAGAAGGAAAGGGTTGAAAATCCTGTCATTTAACAAGATAATGGTTTATTTCTAGTAAGAACCTTATAATGTGATCCCTACAGTTTCTATAATATAGATCTTTTCTTACAGATTTCTGTAAACTCGAATGTGTACAATTATCCATTTCATTGGAAAAGGAATTTAAGGACTTTAATGGAAGGGACTATGTGTTAGCTTTCTGGGGTTGCTGTAATAAAATACCAGAGACTTCATGGCTTCAACAACAGAAATTTACTTTGCCTAGTTTAGGAAGCAAAGTAACATCAAGATAAAGGTGATAGCAGGTTTGGTTTGTTCTGAGGCCTGCCTCCCTTATTTTGTTGATGGCTGCTTTCCCACTGTGTCCTCACATGTTTTTCCCTCATCTCTGCATGCACATATCTGTTGTCTTTTTCTCTATGAATTCTAATTTCACCTTCTTATAAATACACCAGTCATATTGGTTTAGGACTCACCCCAATTACCTCATTTTACTTTGATTATTTAAGTATCCTATCTCCAAATAGATATAACCTGAGATATCAAGGTTTAGGGTTTCAACATAGGAATGTGGAGGGGGACACAGGGCCCAGTTCAGCTTATAACAGAGTAGCAGTCTTCTTTTTGCTTTTAATCATTAGGTCACACTTAGTCATTCAGCTCATTATGTTGCCTATATGTGTTCTATGAATGGGGGGGGGGAGGTTTGTATCCTAGTTTAGACTTAACAGATTTAATTTGTTTTACTTATCAATTACCTTTATAGTGGTTTGATTTAGTGAAAGGTCAGTTAATCAATACATTGTCATAGAATCAAGTTGGTTCAAAGTCCCAATACAGTCCCAAATACAGTCCCAAATATTGCAGGTGGAACAAATATATTACTCTCTCTTTCTAAACAATCACTACTGGAATTTATGACAAAATTGAGAATCTGAAACAGTTTTAAAAATATTTTAATGTGTTCATATTTTCTTATGTCTATATATACCACACAGATGCTCAAAAAAAATACATATTTTTATTTCCCATTTTAATTGGTATGAAGTATAATAAGAACAAAAGCAAAAAGAAAAATTACATTGCTTTACATTTGATAAATTATATGTGTCTCATTCTGTTTATTTGATTTAGGCTTTGAAATAGTTTTAGAGGTTGAAGAGACTTGATTTCAGAACCTGGGTTTACTGTTTTACTAGGTGTATAATTTTTAGTAAGGAACTTCTTTACTTCAAACATCAGTTTGTTCATCTTTAAAAGAGGCAAAAAGTCACATTAAATGTGTAGGAGTTATACGTGAGAAATGATTGAGTATAAAAAATTAAACACAGAAGTCACTGAAAATTTTTAAAAAATGCTATATTGATAAGTTTTTTTAAAAATAGTTTTAAAATTAAAACAATTTAAAATTGTTGTAAAATACTTTGATATTACTATGGAAACATAACAATGTTATGTGACAAAATGAGTGAAAGAATAAATGGCCTCTTATCCCTACTTTCCTAAGAGAATTCCTGTAGCATTTTCTGTTCTCCAAGAAATATTGTTTTGATATGCTAAGTAGAGAAGCTATGTGTTTAAGAGTCATTAATCTCAATTAACTTTATTTTCCACCAGAAAGTTGTTCAAATGACCTTAACTATGCAAATTAGGTCTAATTACTCCCAATAAAGAAACTAAGTTCAATTATCTGATATCTTGGAGTTCAGCCAGTGTTTTTTGTCCCAAATATTTCAAACCTTCAGGAACTCATTTAATATCTCTTTTAACAAAATGCCCCTTATGGTACCCAGAATCTATAGAACTGGCAATATAACTTAATTTGTAATTTACTGCATTTTGCCTTATCAACGTATCTTTATCATGGCTTCACTTTAAGCTAACTTGGCATAATCAGAGGTCCTGTAAAAAGTATCAGCATTAATTTCACTTCAAAACTGAAACATAATAGAAGAAAAATAATGAATGTGAATGCCTCGTATAAGAAAATAAAGCTTTAGAATTTCTAAAATCAATTATAATTTTTCTAGCATTTTTGCTGATCTTTAGCATTAGTTCACCTACATCCGAGCTAGGGACAAACACTGAAGTCTTGGTACTGGTAGTGTGTACCTTTTGATGTTAGATGCATACTTTTGTACATGCATGATTGTGTGTGTGTGTCTGTGTGTGTGTCTGTGTGTGTCCGTGTGTGTGTGTGTGTGTGTGTGTGTGTGTGTGTGTGTAGGAGGTATAAAATAAAAATTAAGGTCGTAGGTGCCAAAAATAGATATTCATGGTTTGACATCCAGATCTATTAGGTACCAGTAGTATGAATTTAACAAGTTAGACTGTTTTCTCATATTTGTACTGGGAACAATATGCCCATTGTTCAATCAGGATTAAGTGTGGTAGTTCATGAAAGTGCTTAACATAGCGTTGTTATAAATTAATTATTTAAATAAGATAAAACATTCTATTGCTGTTTGTTGACACCCATATAACTTTGTTCTGTGAAGCACATCCTGAAGTGACATATTGTTGCCAATTTACATAGAATTCACCAAATACAAACCCACAAAATATTTCAACACACAGGCCCATGTGATACCTTTAAGAAATCAACAAAAATAAACAGCTCTCAACTCCTGTAAGCAAATTTTTTGCTATTGCTTTTATGAAATATTGACTATTGCTATGTTGCCAAGTCAATAAATAATTTTGCATGAAAGGATTTTGGCCTCCTCAACATTTTTCTTCTAAATACAATGACTCCTCAAAGATTGTAGAGGAGATGCCAAAATACTTTATAATCAGCTTATATTTCACTACACTAAAAATAATGCTGTTGCTGACATTAGTTACAATGAAACAGACTTCTGGAAAAGTTGTACTTTCTTGGATAAAACTGAGATTACTCTTAAAAACTCTTAAAAACTTATAAATCTCTTCCATTTATTTAGATTATCAGATTATACTCCCCATGGGACATTAGACACTTTTTTTTATTCTTACAGAAAGATAAATCCCATCATGACTTTATTGTCATTTTATAATTTATTGTGATTAAAAAAACACCTGCAGAAAAGACACTTATGCCCTAATCCCCACAATCTTTGAATAAATTAGACTGGAGAAGGAATTTTTTCAGATGTAATTATGGTTGTATTTAAAATACAGAAAAAAAAAATAAAAATAAAATACAGAAATTGGGATGCCTGGGTGGCTCAGGTGGTTGAGCAGCTGCCTTCGGCTGAGGTCATGATCCCGGCGTCCTGGGATCGAGTCCCACATCAGGCTCCTTGCTGGGCAGGGAGCCTGCTTCTCCCTCTGCCTCTGCCTGCCTCTCTGTCTGCCTGTGCTCACTCTCTCTCTAACTAATAAATAAATAAAATATTTAAAAAAATAAAATACAGAAATTATTTTGGTGTGGCCCAACCTAATAACACAAAATCTTAAAATCCAAGAGCTTTATATGACTCAAAGCAGAGGACTAAGGAGGCAGATGGAGAGATCAGAGAAAGCGGCAGCATGTGAAGGACTTGACCCCTTAGTGGTTACTGCTGGCTTTGGAAAGGGAGAAAGGTGGAAAGGAGCCAAGGGAAGTGGGTGGCCTCTAAAAAGTGAGAATTGCCTTGAAACAATAGCCCAAAAATGGAAACTTCATTCTTAAAACCATGAGAAATTAAATTAGACCAATAACCTACATGAGCTTGAAAGGAGATTTTTCTTCAAACCCTCCAAAAGAAACACAGTCCTGTTGACTCCTTGATTTCTATCTTGTGAAGCCTGAATCAGAGAACAAGCTGAGCTATGCTGTGCCCAGAGTCCTGGCATACACATTGGAGACAATAAAGGAATATTGTTTTAAACTGCTGATTTTGTGGTACTTTGGTATGCTAATTTATGAATCCAGTTAGATTTGGGTAGGAGAGTGACTTTCATTTCCATTTTACAATTATCCTTTAAAAATTACTTTCTCGTAGTTCTGCTTAAATGTGTTTTCTTCATTTTTTAAAACACATCACATTTATTGTTATTTATTTATTTATTTATTTATATCTTTATAATGTTTGGGGACAATTAACTCTAAGAAATAGCATTGATCAAAACCATGGGACAAATTTCTATTGGAATACACATGCTTTCTTGAAAGCATTCAACTATAATACTAGAACATGGAATCCAACTGTGACAGACAGACTGTAAGGTGACTTTCATCATCGAAGCTCCTAGTGTTCATGTCCTTCTAAGCTGTGGGAACTATGACTTACTTATGACAGAATATAATAAAGGTGATGGGATGTATGCAATTACATTATATAAATTGTAATGTCTACCTTTTTAGGTGATACTCTCCTTTGCTGGGTTTTAAGAAAGCAATCAGACCTGTCAGCTAAAAATTTACAGGAGTCTTCAGCCAAAAGCTGGCAAAATCCTTAATGCTGTGAACATTCGTGAGCTTGAAAGCATGCTATTACTCAGTCAAACCTCAATGAGACCACATTCCCAGCTTATACCTACATTATAGTTTTAGAAAACCTAAGCAAAGTCCATAGCTAAGCTGTACTCAAACTTTTGACCAAAAGAAACTGTGGGATAATAAATATAATATTCTTATTTGGATAAATAGCAATGTTAAATATGCCTATTGCTGTTACTCAAAAAATATGAGGTAAAGACAAATAAAGGTGCTCATTAGGCAAGTAAGTAATTCCATCACAAATTTCCAAAATAATAGAAGTACCGATTTTTTTTTCAGATATAATTATATATGGGATTTTTTTTTTATTTTTTAATTTAATTTTATATTTTATTTTATTATTTAATTAATTGTATTACTTTATTTTCTTTATTAATTTAAATTTATTTAGCCAACATATAGTACATCATCAGTAATCCATCAGTTGTGCATAACACCCAGTGCTCATCACATCATATGCCCTCCTTAATGCCCATAACCGAGTTACCCCATCACTCCACCCACCTCCCTTTCAGCAACCCCCAGTTTATTTCCCAGAGTTAAGAGTCCCTCATGGTTTATCTCCCTCTCTAATTTCTTTGCAGTTTTCCCTCCTTTCCCTTAATGTTCTCTGCACTGTTTCTTATATTCCACATATGAGTGAAACCATATGATAATTTTCTTTGGTTAATTCATTTCACTTAGCATAATACCCTCCAGTTCCATCCATGTTAATATAAATGGTAGGTATTCCTCTTTTCTTATTGTTGAGTAATATTGTATTGTATATATATATATATACAATATATATATTGTATATATATATATACCACATCTTCTTTATCCATTCATCTGTTGAAGGACATCTCGGCTCTTCCCACAGTTTGGCTATTGTGGACATTTCCTTTATGAACATTGGGGAGCAGGTGCTCCTTTGTTTCACTACATCTGTATCTTTGGAGTATATATCTAGTCATGCACTTGCTGGGTTGTAGGGTACCTCTATTTTTACCTTCTTGAGGAACCACCATACTGCTTTCCAGAGTGGCTATACCAGCTTACATTCCTATCAACAGTATAAGAGGGTTCACCTTTCTCCAAATCCTCACCAGCATTTGTTGTTTCCTGTCTTGTTAGTTTTTTGCCATTCTGATTGTGTGAGGTGGTATCTCATTGTGGTTTTGATTTGTATTTCCCAGATCTTAAGAAATGTTGAGGATTTTTCATGTGTCTCTTGGTCATTTAGATGTCTTCTTTGGATAAATGTCTATTCATGTCTCTGCCCATTTCTTGACTGGATTATTTGTTTTTTGGGTGATGACTTTGATAAATTCTTTATGGATCTCAGATACTAGCCTTTTATCTGATGTGTCAATTGCAAATATCTTTTCCCATTCTGTAGGTTGCCTTTCAGTTTTGTTAATGGTTTCCTTTGTGCTACATATTTTTATCTTGATGAAGTCCCAATAGTTCATTTTTGTTTTTGTTTTCTGGCCCTTGGAGACATGTCTAGCAAGAAGTTGTTGCTTCTTGAGGTTGAAGAGATTACTGCCTATGTTCTCTTCTCAGATTTTGATGCATTCCTGTTTTATATTGAGGTCTTTCATCCATTTTGAGTTTATCTTTTTATATGTTGTAGAAAATGGTCCAATTTCATTCTTCACCATGTGGCTGTCCAATTTTCCCAGCACCATTTATTGAAGAGACTGTTGTTCTTGTTCTTGTTTTTGTTGTTGTTTATTTGTTTATTTTCCCATTGGATATTCTTTCCAGCTTTGTTGAGAATTAGTTGATCATATAGTTGAGGGTCCATTTCTGGGTTCTCTATTATGCTCCATTGATCTAAGTGTCTGTTTTGTGCCAATAATATACTATCTTAATAATTACAATTTTATAATAAAGCTTGAAATCAGGCAATGTGATGTCTCCAGGTTTGGTTTTTCTTCTTCAGTATTCCTTTGATTATTGGGGGGTCTTTTCTGGTTCCATAAAAATTTTAGGATTATTTGTTCCACCTCTGTGAAAAATGTCAGTGGTATTTTGACAGGGGTTTCATTGAATGTGTTAATTGATCTGGGTAGCATAGACACTTTAACAACATTTATTCTTCTAATGGGTGAACATGTAATTTTTTTTTTCCTCTTTTTGTGTCTTCCTCAATTTCTTTCATAAGTGTTCTGTAGTTTTTAGAGTAAAGATCATTTACTCTTTCATTAGGTTTATTCCTGGGCATCTTATGGTTTTTGTTGCAATTGTAAATGTGATCTATTTCTTAGTTTCTATTTCTTCTCATTTGAGTGTAGAGAAATACAACTGATTTCTGTGCATTGATTTTGTATCCTGCCATGTTGCTGAATTTCTGTATGAATTCTAGCAATTTTGGGGTGGAGAACTTTGGTGTTTCCATATAAAGTATCATGTCATCTGCACAAAATGAGAGTTTGATTTCTTCTCTGTGCCTATTTTAATGCCTTTTATTTATTTACCTTGTCTGATTCCTAAGGTTAGGACTTCTAGTGGTATGTTGAACAACAAGGGTAAACGTGGGCATTCTTGCCATGTTCCTGACCTTAGGAGAAAAGTTCTCAGTTTTTCTCTGTTGAGAATGATATTTGTTGGAGGTTTTTCATAAGTGGCTTTCATGATAATAAGATATGTTCCCTCTACCTCTATGTAGTGGTGAGTTTCAATCAAGAAAGGATGTTGTATTTTGTCAAAGGCTTTTTCTGCATCAATTGAGAGGATCATATCATTCTTGTCTTTTCTTTTATTAATGTAATCTTTCAGGTTGATTGATTTATGAATGTTGAACACCCCCATTGGAGTCCAGGAATACATCCCACTTGGTCCTGGTAAACAAACATTTTAGTGTACTATTGGATCCTACTGGCTATTATCTTGGTGAATATTTAACACCCATGTTCATCAGGGTCTGTAATTCTCCTTTTAGGTGGGGTCTTTATATAATTTGGGAATCAAGAGAAGGTGGGCCTCATAGAAATATTTTGGAAGTTTTCCTTCCATTTCTGTTTTTTTGTTTTTTTGTTTTTTTTTTAACTAGCTTCAGTAGAATAGGCATTTCTTCTTAATGTTGGTATAATTATCTCTTGGAAGCCATCTGGCCCTATTTTCTTGTTTGTTGGGTGATTTTTGATTACTGCTTCATTTTCCTTGTGGTTATTAGTCTGTTCAGATTTTTATTTATTTTATTATTTAAGTTTTGATAATTTATAAGTTTCCAGGAATGCATCCATTTATTCCAGACTGCCTGTTTTGTTGGCATATAGTTGATCATAAGATGTTCTTAAAATTATTTTTATTCCTTTGGTGTTAATCATGATCTCTCCTCTTCCTTTCGTGATTTTATTAATTTGGGTCCATTCTTTTTGATAAGCCTGGTTAGGGGTTTATTGATCTTATTAATTCTTTCAAAGAACCAGCTTCTAGTTTCATTGATCTGTTCTACTGTTCTGGTTTGTATTTCTTTGACTTCTGCTCTAACCTTTATTATTTCTCCTCTCCTACTTGGTTTAGGCTTTATTTTCTGTTCTTTCTCCAGTGTCTTTAGGTGTAAGGTTAACACATATAATTCACTGTTTGGATCACCTTTGCTGTATCCCAAATGTTTTAAATAGTTGTGTTTTCATTTTCATTAGTTTCCAGGAATTTTTAAATTCCTCTTTATTTTCCTGATTAACACATCCTTTCTTCAGTAGGATGCTCTTTACTCTCCATGTGTTTGAGTTCCTTCAACATTTCTTTCTGTGATTGAGTTTAAATCAAAGCACTGTGGTTTGAAAGCACACAGGGAATAATTCCAATCTTTTGGTAGCTGTTGAGACCTGATTTGTGATCTAGGATGTAACTTATTCTGAAGAATGCTCAATGTGCACTTGATAAGAATGAGTATTCTGTTGCTTTAGGATGGAATGCTATGTACATATCTGCCAGGTCCATCTGGTCCAGTGTGTCATTCAAAACCCTTGTTTCCTTGTTGATCTTCTGCTTAGATGATCTGCCTATTGCTTTGAGTTCAGTTTTGACATCCCCTACTATTAATGTATTATCAATGCAGTTCTTTACTTTGGTTACTAATTTAATTGGTTGATATAATTGGCTACTGCCATATTAGAAGCATAATTATGCATAATTGTTAGGTCTTCTTGTTGAGTAAACCCTTTAAATATAATATAGTGTCTTTTTTCATCTCTTCCTACAGTATTGGTTTAAAATCTAATTTGTCTGGTATAGAGATTATTAACCCAGCTTTATTTGATATCCATTAGCATGGTAAATTGTTCTCCACCTTAAATTTCAGTCTGGAGGTGTCTTTAGATCTAAAATGAGTATCTTCTAGACTGTATTTGGAAACATCTTCCTTTTTTATACAATCTGATACCCCATGTCTTTTTATCAGAGCATTTAGCCCATTAGATTCAGAGTAATAGAAAAATATGAGTTTAGTGCCATACCTGTAAAGTCCCTGTTTCTATAGATTGCCTCATTTTTTTTTAAGATTTTATTTATTTGATAGACAGAGATCACAACTAGGCAGAGAGGCATGCAGAGAGAGAGAGGAAGGGAAGCAGGCTCCCTGCTGAGCAGAGAGCCTGATGTGGGGCTCGATCACAGGATCCTGGGATCATGACCTGAGCCAAAGGCAGCGGCTTTAGCCCACTAAGCCACCCAGGCACCCCCTAAATTGCTTCATTTCTTTATGATTTATGCTACTCTTGGGCTCTCTCTTCACTTACAGAATCCCCATTAATAATTATTGCTGGAATGGCTTGATGGTTGCATGTTCTTGCAGTTTCTGCCTGTCTGCTTTGTTCGAGCCCAGCTAGTAACTTTATAATTATTATCTGTAATTCCATCTCTGACATTTTACTTATATCCGTATCAGTTAAATTTGTGGCAGAGAGTGTCAC
>RCUC01138890.1:0-20789 GCA_003697995.1 Taxidea taxus jeffersonii | reverse complement strand
TTTTTTTTTTTTAAGGACTTTTATTTTATTTATTTGACAGACAGAGATCACAAGTAGGCAGAGAGGCAGGCAGAGAGAGGGGGAAGCAGGCTCCCCGCTGAGCAGAGAGCCCAATTCGGGGCTCCGTCCCTGGACCCTGGGATCATGACCTGAGCCGAAGGCAGAAGCTTTAACCCACTAAGCCACCCAGGTGCCCCCTTCTGGGGTTTTTAACTCAGATATGTCCATTCAGTCTCCACAGATTCATCAGTTACAGTTCAGGTTTTCCTACTATGGCAGTGGCTCCTGCAGAGGAGGAGTGGGGAAGCAATAGTTTGCCCTATGACCTCACTTCTCTGACAAATCAAAAAGAGTTGATTTCTCAGTTTGTCCAGCTTTTAATTTGTTAGGTTGAAGTAAGAACTTCTAAGCTATTACATAATAGACCAGAAAACTGAAGTCCCCTTTATTCCTTGTTATGCCAAGTAATAGTCCATTATGTGGATATACCACAATTTTGTTTATCCATTCATCTGTTGCTGGGCATTTGGGTTGCTTCTACCTTTTTGCTATTATGAATGATGCTAACTATAAACATTTATATGCAAATTTTTGTGTGGACATGTTTTCATCTCTTGGGTATCTACTTTTAAGTAAAATCATTGGGTCATATAATAGGTAACTCTGTGTTTCATCATTTGAGGAACTGCCAGAATATTTTCCAAAGTGGCTGCATCATTTTACATTTCCACCACCAGTATATGAGAGTTCCAGTTTCTCCACATCCAAACCAATACTTGTTATTATCTGACTTTATTCTAGCCATTCTAGTAGGTGTGAAGTGTTACCTAGGCAGTTTTGATTTTTATTTCCCTGATGACTAATGATGTCGAGCATCTTTTCATGTTTCATCCTTATTGGCCATTTGTATATCTTACCTGCAGAAAAGCCTATTCAGATTCTTTGTCCATTTTATTTTTTTTAAGATTTTATTTTCTTATTTGACAGAGAGAGAGAGCAGGAGAGCACAGGCAGAGGGAGCAACAGAGGGGGAGGGAGAAGCAGGCTCCCCACTGAACAGGGAGCCCTATGTGGGGCTCCATCCCAGGGCCCTGGGATCATGACTTGAGCCAAAGGCAGATGCTTAACCAACTGAGCACCCAGGCATCCCACTTTGCCCATTTTTAAATCAGGTCATTTGTCTTTTTATTAATGAGCTGAGTTTTTAAAAATATATTCTAGATGCAAATTCCTTATAAGATACGTGATTTGGAAATATTTTTTCCCATTCTGTGGGCTGTCTTTTTGCTTTCTTGATGGTGTCTTTGGTTTGTTGTTTTTTTTTTTTTAAGATTTACTTATTTACTTTAGAGAGACAGTGCACAGAGAGAGAGAGAGAAACTCTTAAGCACATTCAGCATTGAGTGCAGAGCCTGATGCAGGGCTGTATCTTAAAACCCCAAGATCACAGCCTGAGCTGAAACCATGAGTTGGATGCTTAACTGACTGTGCCACCCAGGTGCCCTAGTCTTGATGGTGGTTTTAAAAACACAACAGTTTTTCATTTTTCTGAAGTCCAGTTTACCTATTTTTTCTTTTGTTGCTTGTCTTCTTTTATTTCTGACCTTCTATCTGAGATAACTTGCTTCTGAAGAATACCTTAGTGAAAGTCTACCGGTGATCTTTTGTTCATCAAAAATTATATGTATTTGACATCCATTCCTAAAGGATATATCTCTAGGTGTGGAATATTACTTTGGGGACATTTTCTTTCTGTGCACTAAAGATATCATTTCACTGTCTTCTGGCTTCCACCATTGCCATTGAGATGCCAGCTGCCCTTCTGTCACTCCTTTGAAGATACTATCTCTTTCCTCTCACTTTGTGGTTTTCTTCAGATTCACTATGATGTATCTATCTACTTGGACTTCTTAAATTCATGAATATTGGAATTGGTGTTCTTCAATAGTCCTGGAAAACAGACCTCAACCTTGTTATCTTTATAATTCTCTTCTAGAATTCCACCCCAATTACATATATGTTAGATGTTCTCACTGTATTCTTTCCTTCTTTCTTCTTTAGTCTTTTTGTCTCTCCTGCTGTCTTCTGGATCCTTCCTCCAATCTGTTTTCCAGTCCACCAGTTTTCCCTTTAGCTGTATCTAATCTATTAATAAACTGACCTTGAGTTCTTCATTTCTTTTCAGTGCCCAAAGTTTATTTTGACCTTTTTAAAATGTGCAGTGTTTTTAATAGTTTCTTGTCTCTCTGCAGTTCTTTAAACAGTAAACTTATATTGTTATACTGTATGTCTGAAAATTCTAATAACTGAAGTTTCTGTGTATTTCTGTTGTTTGTAGTTTCTGTCTGTTCTCACTCAAGTTTATTATTTCCTTGAGTCCCTCATTTTTTTTCACTGTGTTCTAGATATTTCATTTGAAAACTTAGCTGTAAGAATGATTTGTTGCCAAAGATAATGGCATTTTCTTCAGAGAAGATTGTTTGTTTCTGCCAGGAATCTGGGAAACCTACCAGTTTGGAACCACTTTAATCCAAGTTCAAAGCTTGTGGTTACCTGGCTCACCAAGATGAGTGGAACTGGAGAGTCCATGAGAAAGTTGGTTTCGTTATGATTCGTCATAACTTTCAATGTAACCATTTGGGATCCCAGCTTAAAATGAGCAGGAAGCTGCATTTATCCAAGTTTCCCTTTTGATAGCCTGTTGGCCTTAAACTTTGTCCTCAGGCCACCAAAACCACAACATTTTCTTCTGGATTAGTAAATGCCATTAGTGCAAATGAAGCTAGTGCAAATGAAAAGTACTAGACTTACTTCTCTGGGTTCTCATTTTTTAGTATATGGTGGTCAGCTAAGTCTTCACTCTCTTATTGGCTCTTTGGTGCTTTTAAGATATTTTTATATGCCATATAACTTTCTCAGTCGTCCTCTGTGGAAGATTTGATCCTAATTAACTGATTCCCTACATGGTGCCTCATGCAAGCTTCACACTAGTTCTGTTGGGTATATAGGATAATTTACATTATATATACATAATTTGATCCTCAAAAGGAGACTATAAGGTATTATGAACTGGCCACTTGCCAGTTGTGATAGCTTGGGCAAGTCAATCTACATCTTTGTGCAATAAGGCTAATAATAGTACCTATCTCCTGAGTAGGCTGATATGAAGGACTCAGTAAAGGCAGGTGTATACTAGCCTTGTTGTCAGGTGAAGACACTGAGACTCTGGGAGTTGATTCCATGTGTCCCTATCCCAAGATGGTAAGCAAATGGTATGGAGCACCTCCCATGGGCCAGCCTCTGCCCTAAAAGCTGGGGATGCACCCATCTATAAGGCCGATGTGGCCCCTTTCTCAGACAGCCTAAAAAGCCCAGAATCCAGCTCAAAGGCTATGACTTTATTCCCAGAAAGGGCAGCTCACCATGGAGAGGTGGTGGAAGACTGCCCTGGAGGGAGCCTCACCTCTGACTTACAAAGCACAGTCTTACAAAGGCTTTTCCAGATGGAAAAGCTGAGTGAGGGTGTTTAAGGAAGGGGGAACAATGTAGGGAGCCCGTCAGGGCACACAGACCTCTCCCTCTCTTTCTCTCTCTAGGGAGGAATGCAACCTTCACCTGTGCTTTCCATCCAAGTGCTGAAGTAGCATTCTTGTTACAAGGAAGTAGGTCACATTTCCAGTCCCCAAAAAGGAAACCGCTACCTCCATTGTGACAGGGTGCGAAACAACAGGCTTGCCTGCCTCCCCACGTGCCTCTCCGGGGTCTGCGCTCTCTGGGGTCTGCTGTTCCCAGAGCAGATTTTTCTCTTGCTGGGTGTGGGAGCAATACAGAATTCATTAGCAGCCCTTGAGTTGGCCCTAACAGAGGTGGGGGTGTAGTGGGAAGAGGCTGTGGCTTGCTTGAGTACCTCAGCCTGCCCTCTGGCCCAGCTGATTCATAACAACCAGGAGGCGGCTTTCCCCCCCCCAAGAAAGCTCAGTCCAGGAACCTTGCAAGGAAGTGTCACCACAAGCTCCACCTTTGCTAGGATCTACTTGCACACACAGAGCTTTAGCCTTCCTTTGAGGGGTACAAGGACTCTGGGAACATCTCTGGTGAGAATAAGCCTACGCCTGGTGTCCAGCCACACTGGGGACCCATGGTCATGGGCTCTGTGTTGCTTGCACACAAAGCTGGAGCTTCCTGGAGCTATCATGGGAATTACTGAGCCAACGGAGGAGCTGAACCTCCAAATGTCAGATTGAAACTAAGGATGCCAAGTTCTCCAGGGAAGCCTGTGATACAGTAGAAATGGTGTGGATTTGGAGACAGATTGGTGCAGTGGGCAGAGTTAACTGAAAAGGGCCCCGGGATGTTGTTCTGTGTTGTTCAAGCAATGAGCTGTCAGGGGACCACTTGATCCCATGGGCCAACAGCTCCTTCCTCTTCCCCACCACCAACCAAGGGGAACAGTAATATCCTATTGGCCCCCAAATTGGCTTCAAAGACAGCATCCCCAACAACCCCTGTAAACAGCTGACATCCCCATTCCACTTAGCCAAATCCAAGTAGCCTCCAGTTCTGCAATGAACTTGGCCACTCTCTGAAGTCTGCACTTCCAAAGGGAGAGCTGGAGAGTTCCCTCCACTCAACTAAGAGCAAGACATGGGACATGAGGAGACATCTGGCTCAAGAGCTTTCAGGCAGGGTCCCTTCCCACTCTGAGCCCTCCAGGCTGCTTCTGCCCTATCAAGAGAATCTTGCTTCCTTTTTTTCCTACCTTAGGTGAAGAGGGAATGAACCCCTGGGTGTGGAAAGTCCCATCCAGAAATGGCTCCAAGTGGGCCAGGAACTTCCACCTGTTGTTCTGCCAAACTTCATTCCTGTTTTAGTGTCTTGGAACTGTTGTAACAAAGTGGGGCAAACTTGGTGGCTTAAAACAACAGAGGTTTATTCTCTCACACTCCTGGAGGCCACAATCCAAAATTGAGGGTTGGCAGGGCTGGGCTCCCTCCAGAAGCTCTGGGGAGGTTCCATCCCCTGCCTCTCTCCTAGCTTCCAGGGCCGCCAGCCATCCTTAGCGTTCTGTGGCTTATGGCCACATCACTCCCATCTCTACCTTCATCTTCATGGCACCATCTTTGTGTGTCTCCCCTGTGTGTCTCTTATAAATATGACACTTGACATTGTGTTTAGGGCCCAACAGATAATCCCGGAGGATTTCCTTTCAAGATACTTAGTTATATTGGCAAAGATGCTTTTCCCAGATAAGACCACATTCACAGGTTCTGGGGGATAAGACATGGACATATCTTTCGGGGATTACCATTCAACCCACTGCAGTCCCCTCCCAGTTTCTCCAGAAGATAAACCCAGTCTTATTACTTCACCACCAAGAGAGGTAGGAGGGAACACGTGCCAGACATTTCTACATTCATGTCTCAACTCTTCATCCAACATCTCACCAGCCAAGCAGTCTTACTTCTTACTCTTCTTTCCAGATAAAAAATAGAGACTCAGATATGTTCAGCAACTTGCCCAAGCCACACAACTGGGTAGTAGCACAGGAATATCAGACCCCGTGCCTGTCTGTGTCATGCAAAGGGATCCCACCTGGGTCTCCCCCTGTCATGCACCAGGGCTTGGGACAAATCCTACAGCATCATGTGGAATGGGTTAAGGATGATGCTTTATTGGAGAAAGGGGGCACTCACATGGCACAAGGGTCAGCAAGAAGCAAAAACACAGGGAGCCTCTAAGCCTTCCAAAGCCCTCAGAGAGGAGGGTCAGGGCCAGAGCACCACTGTGATGCTGGGTATACTGGGGCAGGTCCTGCTGTCCCAGGACCTCCATTCAGTGGCAGGAGCCTCAGTGTCTAACCTCATAGCAGGTGGTCTCATGAAGAAGAATCTAGCATGATGAGAGGGAGAGAACACCTTGGTGGGGGTGTGGGTGGGGGCACAGCTAGAAGGAGGAGATGTGTCTGAGGATGGAGGTCAGAGAGCTGGAGGAGAGCAGGCTGAGGAAGAACCGCGGGAGTGTCTGTACTTCCTCTGTGGGGGATGGATCGCCATTGCAGGATTGGGCGCCAATTGTGGAGAGATTGCCTTGACTTCTCAAAAGCTCTCCCTGTGAGAGGAAATATCAGACGAGCGCAAATTGAGGGACATAGTACTGAATAACTGGGCTGTACTTCTCAAGATGCCACCGTCATGACAGAAGACGACAGACAGACCAAGGAACTATTCCAACTTAAAGAGACTAAAGGGGCACCACAGTAGAGTGTGACACATGCGCCAGACTTTTCTTCTGGGTCAGTAAGGCAGAATGTGAATAAAGTCTGTAAATTAGCTAATAGTATGTTTTTAATCATCATACTGTAGCTATGTAAGAGAGTACCCTCATTTATAGGAAATACCCACTAGAGTACTTAGGGGTAAGGGGGCATCATGTCTGCAACTTATTCTAGAAGGTTTTAGAAAAAATTATGTGTGAGAGACGTTGTTGTAGGGATTCGAGTGAAGAATGTACAGAAAGTCTTTGTACTGTTAAAATTTTTCTGGTAGTCTAGGATTTATGTGGGAATAAGCAGGTAAAAGAAAAAGATGAGGCTGCCACGTGGAGACCGGGCTACACAGTAGAAGCTGGAAGCGTGAAGAGGGGCTGTCCACCATGCAGGAGCCAGAATGGTGGTGTGGACCACTCGGTGGTCACAGTGGAGGAGGCAGGGGAGTAAAAATATATTCTGGGGCGCCTGGGTGGCTCAGTGGGTTGAGCTTCTGCCTTCGGCTCAGGTCATGATCTCAGGGTCCTGGGATGGGGTCCCACATCGGGCTCTCTGCTCAGCGGGGATCCTGCTTCCCCCTCTCTCTCTGCCTGCCTCTCTGCCTACTTGTGATCTCTCTCTCTCTCTGTCAAATAAATAAATAAAATCTTAAAATATGTATATATATTCTGAAGGCAGGGACATCAGGGTTTGCTGATGGGTTGGACTTGGGGGCTGAGAGAGAATAATCAAGACCTTCCGGGGACACCTGGGTGGCTCAGACGGCTAAGTGTCTGCCTTCTGTTCAGGGTGAACCTGGGGTCCTGGGATCAAGTCCCACGTCGGACTCCCTGCTCAGCGGGGAGCTGTTTTTGCCTCTCCTATCTCTCCCTCTGCCCTGCCCCCATGCTCTCTTGCTTTCCCAAATAAATAAAATCTTAACAACAACAAAAGACCTGTCCGCTGAGTGGATGGGAAGGGCTGGGGGGTGGGGTGCAGCTTGGGGGGGGGCATCTAGAACCTGTGACCAACAATAGTAAGGGCACTGGAGCCTCAAATGCCATCTCCAGAGCTGATGTCATGCAGTTGGGGTTCATTGCTGTAGAAGTGAAGAAGCCCATGCAGGGAGTCAAGGTAGGGAAGGAAAAAAGGTGACGGGTGCCTCCACTATTTAGAAGTTACTTGGGGGAAGAAAAGGAGTTTCATTTTAGCCCAAGGGGTGAGTGATTTACCATGACCTTTTATTGAGTGCTTCCGATGTACCAAACACACAAGGCATTTTGGATGCATTATCTTTTCTTCCCATAATAGCCTTGTGAGATAAGTGTCATCTAAAACGTGACACCACTAAGGCTCGGGAGACGTGAAGTGACTTGCCCAAGTTCACACAGCCAGGAAGCAGGATGGGCTTTTGAACCTGGTCCATCCCCCTGGAGAAAATCTGCCTGGGAGTTCCTGTTTGCTGTCACATGTTGCCCTTCTCTCCCACAGACTGAGGTCTCACCTCTTTGAAGGGAAGCCATGCAGCTGTTTTTTCCTGACAGCTGGGAGGCTGTCTCTGAGGGAGGAAGCATTTTGTTGACTATCCAGCCCCTTCCAGGAAAGAGCCCCTGAATTGCAGGATTCCACCCACCCACCTCCTCTGACATGCAAAATTAGACCTGGCCGCTCCCAGAGAAAACTCTTTGGCTTCCTGCATTCCCCATTTCTCCTACTCTGAAAACAGCTCTGAACAGGGTGGGGTTCAGCATCCTCCGGCCCTGATCCACGCCCTGGATGGGTGCCCACGTATCCTCTCTATACTCCTAGCTGCTGTTCACAGAAACCAATAGCAATCTCTAGGAGTCATCAAGAGCCTAGTGGGTGCCAGGCTTTCTCCATCCATCATGGCCCATTCCCTGGTAAGACTGATATTCCTATCCTTGTTTTCAGTATGGGGAGTCTGAGGCTCAGAGGGGTAAAGGAACCTGCCCAAGGTCACACAGCTGGGGAGTAGCTAAGCCAGGATCCAGCCCACCATGCATCCCAGTGCCAGGCACAGGACTGTGCAAACTGTACTCACTAACAATGACTTTTTGAACGGATTCAAGCCCATCCGAGGGGCTGACCACAAAGCTTCACCCTGCCTCTGTGCTTCAGGGTCATAACACAGGCCAGGCTGAAAGCCACAAAAGGTTTTGCTCCCCTGGTGCCAGACCCTGCTGCTAAGCTGTGGGTTTCCCACATCCATCCCTTTGCCTGCTTTCTGGGCTCTTGCCTCATCTCCATCACACCCAGCCCTGCCCAAGCAGAGACCGGGCCCTGAAAATGCTATACTCCTGGTCCCACCTCAGGTCCGCTTCCCCCGTCAGCGGCCCTGGGCCTGGAAAATGGAAGAAGTAGGAGGTAGGGGCCAGTAGGGTGGGTGGCTGGGTGAGGCTGGGTGCGGCTGGGTGCAGCCAGGCCAGAACAGAACGACTTCTCAGAGAGCTGGAAGGCTTGGCATTCTTGTTGCTTTAAGCCCAGACACATTCCTCCTCATGCTGCACTGCCTAGAAAAACAGGTCACATTAGCTGGGTACCAAGTGTCCACTGCATTAGTCAAGGCTGGCTAACTGCTGTGACAAAGGGCCCCTCATCCTGGTGGCTTCGCAAGATCAAGTGTGTTTAGATTTTTGTTTTGTTTTTGTCTTTCTGCATTTTTCCTGGGAATTACTTTCGGAAACCCCAGCAAACAATTTAAAAGTGGGGTGGAGCAGGGGCACTTGGGTGGCTCAGTCAGTTGAGTGACTGACGCTGGATTTTGGCTCAGGTCATGATCTCAGTCAGGGTCATGGGACTGACCCCCAAGAGGGGGCTTGTGCTCTGCACAGAGTCTGCTTGTCCCTCTCCCTCTGCTCCTCCCTGCTGCTTGTGAGCTCGCGCGCGCTCTCTCTCTCTCTCTATCAAATTAATAAATTTTTTTCAATCTTTTTTTTTTAAATAGGGCAGGACAGGTGAATGAAAGAAGAGTGGAGAATGTAGATAATGTTTGAAGCTGAATGATGGATGGCTGAAGTGGGTTATTAGACTAGGCTCTCTTCTTCTTTTGTATATTTGAAACATTTAATGGGTGTTTATGTCTCACTCCTGAGAAGCCCAATGCTCATGCTCCTGGTCCCTGTCTCTCCTCTCCCCTGCAGTGGTTGCTTCCGGACACAGGCTGTTGCATCTTGTGGCTCCTCTGCCATCTTGTGGTCTCAAGACCATTCTGGAGTCATCCAAAAAGGAGAGTGAGAGAAGAAACAAAAGATGGCAGAGCCACTACATAGCGCCCCATGGTGAAGTGCTGTGTCTGCCTTCTGCTGAGCGTATTGCCTTGGTCATATGACCAGCAACCATTGCTGGGAAATACAATTTCGGGGTGGGCAGGTACTTCCCAGCACCACACTGTAAGAGGAACTCGAGCCCTGATTGGTGAGCTGATCATCTTGGCTCCACCCACATGTGTTGGCTGTGGCCATGCTGAGGGTGATGCCCAAGGGGTTGGCCTGGTCTGTGAGCAGATTTAAAAAATCTGTAAGAGGCTTGTAAGAATGAGCTGGTGAGTTTTGTTGCAAAGCTTCCTGAGCTTGTCCCATGACATGTCTATAAAATAGTCTTGGCTCATGAAGGGAGGGAAGGTGGTGGGAAAAAAGACCCATAGTCACCAGAGCTCTCTGGGCATCTGACCTTCAACACACTCATGCATCCGTCATAATACCCACCTTCTTATATGAAACGTGACAAAGGAATCATTTTGCAAAATATTACCATTGGGAGAAAAATGGCAAATCTACAAGGGATTTCTGAATTGTTTCCTGCAATTGCATGTAAATCTATTATTATTTCAATAAACATGTCAGTAAAATGGGGCAGTGGCAAAGGAGAGACCCAAGAGGAACCCAAGGTACTGGAAGCAGTCCAGGATGGGCCCGGGGCCCTATCTCTAGTCTCTGCCCCTCCCTCAGGCCCCAAAGTGGTTGCTCCAAAGTCGGGATCTGCCTGACTACTCTGTTGCCCCGCCTAACTCTCTGTGATTTATAAGATGAAGTCCATTCTCTGTCACCATATATCGGGTTTGACTTCTTCCCAGTTTCTCTATTCTCTCTATCCTCTATTGTCCTCTTTTCTCCCTACTGCACATGCACACGCACAGACACATGTACACACTGCTCAATCACTCTGAGCCCTTAGTTGTTCTCCAAACTTACTGTACTTTCTGCTCCCTTGGTTTTTACCATGTGCTGTCCCTTTGACCCCCACCTCACACATGGCAAACTCCTCCACATTTTCCAAGACCTCTGCCCCTAACTACTTTATGTTCATCCTAAACTCAGCATTCAATTATCTATGTTAGTTTGTGGCCTTTCTCTCTTGCTGACTATAATCTCCTTGGGTGCCAACACCATGACTCATTCATTTTGATGTCCCTAGTTCCCAATATAGGGTCTGTCAAGGACTAGTTCTCACTGAAATGTTAATGGTTGACTAAATGGAGAAGTGAGTGACTAAAACAGGAAAAGGGGGAAGATAACCCTATGACCCCTGCCTAGCTACTAGGATTGTTGTCAAGCTTAAAGTAAAAATGGGCCTATGGGGTCACTCTTATGCTGCTACTACTCTTCTCCTCGACTCACCCCCATCCCACTACCTACCCTCTGCTTCTCTTAGTCAACCCAATAGAACCTTCTAGGCCCTGGCCAGGCATCATAGTATAGGGGAAAACAAGGATACTTGCAATTAAGGAGACATGGGGTTAGAGCCTGCCTGCTGACTTCTAGCTGTGTGTTCTTGGACAGTTGAGCTCAACTCTCTGAGGCTTAGTTTCTTCTGTAAAATCACCATTCCTCCCATGGTTGATAGGAATACAAGACAGACTTATATAAGAATGCCTCGTACAACTCAATGAATGTCTGTTCCTATCCCACAAAGCCCTCTCCTCTTGCCTACCAGTGAACCTTCTCTTCCTTTGAATCTGTTTTTTTAAAGACTTTATTTTTTTTAGAGTGGTTTTAGGTTTACAATAAAATTGAGAGGGAAATACAGAGATATCCCACATGAGCACAGTCTCCCCCATTATTATTTTTTAAATTTTATTTATTTATTTGACAGACAGAATCACAAGTGGGAGAGAGGCAGGCAGAGAGAGAGGGAGGAAGCAGGCTCCCTGCTGAGCAGAGAGCCTGATGTGGGGCTTGATCCCAGGACCCTGAGATCATGACCTGAGCCGAAGGCCGAGGCTCTAACCCACTGAGCCACCCAGGCGCCCCTGTCTTCCCCATTATTAACATCATTCACCAGAAGGGTGAGCCTCTGTTGGCATACCATCATCATCCAAAGTCCACAGTTTACCTCAGGGTTCTTTCTTGCTGGTGTACATTCTATGGGTTTGAACACCATATGAATGGCATGTATCTGTCATTGTAACATTCTACAGAGTGTTTTCACTGCCCTCAAAATACCTCTGTGTGCTGCCTGTTCCCCTCCCCCCCCACCCCACCACCCCTTTCCTACTCCTGCCACCCACTATCTTTCACTGTCTCTGTAGTTCTGCCTTCTCCAGGACGTCATAGAGTCGGAATCTTATAGTATGTCGACTCCGCAGACTGGTTGCTTTCACTTAGTAATATGCTAATTTAAGTTTCTTCTATGCCTTTTCCTGGTTCAATAACTCATTTCTTCTTAGGGCCAAATAGTATTTCATTGTTTGGATTTACTACAGTTCCATTATCCATTCACCTACTGATGAAGAACATCCTGATCACTTCCAGGGTTAGGAAATTATGAATCAAGTTGCTATAAGCATCTGTGTTTGGGTCTCTGTGGAGACAGAAGTTCTTCATTCTTCATGTCAGTTCCAGGAGTGCAGTTGCTGGATGCTAGGGTAAGAGTACAATCGCCAAATTGTCTTCCAAAATGGCTGTACCGTTTTCGCACTCCCACCCTCCATGAATGAGGGTTTCCCTTTGATGCTAGTGAATGAACACCGAGCACGACATCGTCCAAGGATGTTAGCCCACTCCTTGGGAGGATGACTAAATCCTGGAAAGCAAAGCCTTGGGGCATAGTTCCTTTGTAGCCGAAGCACTCCAGTCAGCAAGAAGTACACACGGGGAGCTCCAGTGGCAAGTGGAGCTATGAGCATGATCATCTCCCCCTTTCCTGAGGAATGCCCTGAAGATTCATGGTAAAAAGACAACAAGCTACCACTTTTGAGCACCTACTATATGCTTTGCATTTTACACATATTTTCTAATTTAATCCTAACTACGATATTTTAAAGGAAACACTCTCATTATCACTATTCTAAAATCATTATAACTTATTATTTAAATAAATGAGAAGTCTCATTCCATCTCTATCCCTATCTACCCCTCCTTCAAGGAATCCTTTTTATTAGTTTCTGCTGTACCTCTCCAGAGTTTTAATGTCGATATAAGAACATATTCTTAAGCCCTTCCCCCTTTTCTTTTCTTTCTTTTTTTTTAAAGATTTTGTTTATTTATTTATTTGTCCGAGAGAATGAGAGAGAGCAAGCACGAGCACACGAGAGCACACAACCAGGCAGAGTGGCAGGCAGAGGCAGAGAGAGGCAGGCTCCCTGCCAAGCAAGGAGGCTGATGCGGAACTCAATCTCAGGACCTTGGGATCATAACCTGAGGTAAAGGCAGTGGCTTAACCGACTAAGCCACCCAGGCGTCCCTTCTCTTCCCTTTTCTTATACAGAAAACATGTATGTCCTACTGTCCAACACTTTTTTTCACCCTATAATTTTTTGTGAAGATTTTTCTGTATAATACACAAAGAATTTCCTGATTTTGTTCTATCGGATGGGGGTATCATAATGTATCTAACCAGACCCCTGTCAAGGGAATTTTAGGTTGTGGAAACTGAAGCCCAGAGTGGGGAACGTACTTGCCCAAAGTCACACAGCCAGGAAGTAGAAGGAAGGGCTTGTTCCTAGGTCCTTCTCTTTTTTTTCCCTCTTACCTAGATAAGCTTTGCTATATCTCCCTGGAAAATAGAAAGTAGAAAAGAGTTGTAAACTCTCCTCATTCTACGGGAAGGGCCTCTTTCACGGGACAATTCCCCTGGCCCAGGAAGCCAGCTCCAGCCACTCAAAAGTGTTTGTGGAAGGATAAGACCCTGGATCCCAGCATCACCTCAGTGGTCATGGATGTTGGTCCTGGAGAGACTGCCTGGATTGCCGTTCTGGCCCTGTTGTTGAACAGTTCTATGACCTTGACCATAAGATTTCACCTCTCTGAGCCTAGGCTTTCTTATCTGTCAGATGGGGATAACAGTTGTATTAGGCAAGATTCTCCAGAATAGAACCAATAGAAGACAGATACAGATCTGTCTCCTATATATATAAATATATCAGAGAGAGAGAGAGATCTATATATATCAGAATCCATAAGGCAGGCCAACAATGGACTGGAAATTCAGGCAGGATTCCTATATGACTATCGAGGCAAAATTTCTACTTTTTTGGGAAACCTCAGTTTTTGCTCTTAAGGCCTTCAATTGATTGGATGGGGCCTGCCCACATGAGAGAGGATAATCTCCTTTACTTAAAGTCAACTGATTATAGGTCCTAACCACATCTAAAAAATACCATCACAGCACTGTCTAGTTCATGTTTGCCTAACCACTGGACACCGCAGCCTAGCCAAGTAGGCATATGAAAGTAATCATCCCAATAGAGCCCACAGGAGAGAAAGCTGTGAGAAAACTTGAAAATACGGGCCCACTGTCAGTATTGTTAGCTGGGCCACTGCAGGTGTCTCACTGTTAGAAGAAGCACAGGAGCAGTTAGGACAGGGCTGCCTGAGCCCGGCCTGGGGGTCATAAAGATGATGAGACCGCCCACTCTCAAGGAGCTCACAGACCAGGGGCTGTGGAGACAGAAATGCAGACAATGGCACAAC
Organism: Taxidea taxus jeffersonii; assembly: GCA_003697995.1. NCBI lineage: Eukaryota > Metazoa > Chordata > Mammalia > Carnivora > Mustelidae > Taxidea > Taxidea taxus. The sequence goes on along the minus strand of RCUC01138890.1, from coordinate 6,614 downwards.
TTCAAAAATGCCTCTGCCAGATGGGACGTTGAAGGCTGTGGAAGCCCAAGGGCGAACAAGGGAAGGCTTCTTAGAGAAGGTGACCAAAGTAATTTGTCTTAAGTGTTCATGCGGAATTAGCCAAGGGAGAAAAGAGCAGGCAGAAGGAAAAGGAACGTTCCAGACAGAGGAGCAGCCTGCACAGAGGCACAGAGGTGTGAGAGAGGCAGGAACTGGTGTGGGGAGCAAGTCCCCAGTGCTGGGGCCAGAGAGGGAGGTGGACCCATCACAAGGGGCATCATGGGCCTTCCTCCCCACAATCGATCTGGACGATCAGTCAGGATGACTTGGATGAGCACTTGCTATGTGCTGGCACTGTGCCTGAATCCCTGACGTGTACCCTCTCAGCTCTCAGGGGAGGTTGGTGCTGTTACCAGTTAAGCTGATTATCATCACACAGCAGAAGCAGCGGGCTGAGTTGCAAGCCTGGACAGCTGGTTCTGGAGCCCAGGAGGGGTGATACAGCCTCAGGGAGGCCAGGAAGAGCTGCTGGGATGTCTAGGGGGTGGGGGCAGTTCAGGCTTTTTGCATCTGAGGCAACGGGGACAGCCAAGTGAAGGTCAGGGGTATGAGTGCCGAAGACAGGCCCTTACACCCACCCTCCCAGGCAGTGTCATGGGGCACACGCCACCCTAAGCATTCTACATGAAGCATCCCTTTAAATCCTCTCAGGCACCGCTCATTCATTCTGTAACCCCCAGCATTTGCCTCTGATTCTGATGTGTGTCCCCTACTCCTGCCGCAATGGCTTTAAAACTCCCTTGGCCATGATCCGTGCACCCCAAACCCTGATTCCTGTTTTTATCAGCCATTCTTTCCAGATTCTCTGCCCTCTAGCCCTTCCTCCCTGACCCGCATTCCCTAGAGGCTTCCTAAGCCCCAAAGGCCACAGAGGATGAATGACATCATCTGTGCTCTGGACCTCGCTGGGCCCAATTATCAGGCTATAAGTGGAAACGCCCTACATTTTCCCACAGGAAAGTGGCCTCCTCACTCCTGACCCTGCATGCTTCTGGGGATCTTGGCAGAGTCCTTCAGTTCCTGCCTAAGGAGAACCGAGCCCCCTCCCCATGGACCTGCCTGCCATTCAGGTATCTGTTATCCCCTGTAGACCCTGTCAGCGTCTTCCAACATGGGGACACCACGGCTTTCCACAGAAGGGACCCAACACCATGCAGTCATTAAAACCAGCAGTTTGGTTTTAATCGATCTAAATTCATGTCTAGCTCTTCCTCTTCCCACCTGTGTGAACTTGCACAAGTAGCTTCCTGGTTCTGGGATTCTACTGTCTCACTTTTAAGTTGGAAATAATAAAAGACATCTTCTCATTAAATCTCTTGAACAGCCCTCCAAGGTATAAGCATTGTCCCCATATTATAGACGAGCAACCAGGGATAGGGGAAGTCAGACATTTGCTCAAGGCCACCGGTTAGTAAGTGGTGGAGCCAGGCAGGGCCTAAATGAGAACCCCTGTGGTCAGGAGAGCATTGAACCACCAAAGAGCAACCCAGAAAAGTTGGGAAGTCTTCCCGTAGCTAGCCATGCCAAAACTGGGGCTTAGGTAAAGCATGTTCAGGTCAGGGGACACCCAGGTTCCAGAACCAGCATGGTCCTCCCTAGCAGCGGGGCAGGAAAAAGCGAATTTCTCAGGACTCAGCTTTCCCAGCTGTAAATGGGGATGGATGGCAGGCCCCACCACAGAGCTATTGTGAAGATCATGAGAGGGAACGGCCCACATCTCCACTATTTCTGTGTTGCAAGCCAGGTTGTAGCACACCCGCATCTCCCCCGCATTAGTCACTAATCGTTTTTTTTTTTTTTCTTTAAATGGATCATAATATATCATGCAAACATATTTATCGGAAATTTATTGAAACTAATTTCATATCACCACCTTAAAAAGAAAACAGGGGGCGCCTGGGTGGCTCAGTGGGTTAAGCCTCTGCCTTCTGCTCAGGTCATGATCTCAGGGTCCTGGGATGGAGCCCCACGTTGGGCTCTCTGCTCAGCGGGGAGCCTGCTTCCCCCTCTCTCTCTGCCTGCCTCTCTGTGTACTTGTGATCTCTCTCTCTGTCTGTCAAATAAATAAATAAAATCTTTAAAAAAAAAAAAAGAAAGGAAAGAAAATGGGGCACATTTGCCGCAAATAGAAGGTATTTATACAGCGAAGCGGAAGCCAGGCTCTGCACATGCAGACAGGTGTCACGGTGTTAAAGACGTGCTTCTCCCGATCTGCCTGCCCTGGGCACACCTCCCACTTGCTAGAATGGGTTCTCTAAGGCCAGGTTGGGGACTTCAGGGCATCTTGTCTCCTCCTTTAAAGCGCACAAGGGATGTCCAGGCTTGGTGCTCAGGTCCAGGAATCTGAGCTTCTCTCTCTGGCCTCCCAGAAACAGACACCTCACAGGAAGAAACGGGCCCTCCCTCCTCCAAAAAATAAAGCAGCAATAGCTGTAAACTCCAGTCAAACTCCCTCACCACCATCACTGGCTGCCTTGCAAGGGCGCTAAGGTTTGCTGCTGGCGATGACTGAACATGGCATGTGGCACGGAGACCTTGCACATTGCCCGCAGCAACCGTCTCTAGCCCTCCAAAAACGGAGCTCTACTGCTGCTGAAAGTACCAAGAATCTGCCGTGCTCTAAGACTTCTCTGGCTCCCTATTGCCCAAAAGAAGACGTCTTCCTCAGCCTTCCAACAGCACTCTCTTCATTCTCCGGTGCTTTCTCTGCCATGTTCCCTAGAATCTGAGTCCTCTTTTGGCTGTCCTGTAGCTCACTTGAATGCTGTTGGACGAGGCATTCAAAGTCCTAGAGCACCAGAGCCCAGGGAGAGCAAGAACCTCTACTTCATTGGCTTGTCTCTGGGCCCTAACACCAGAATGTCCTCAGGTGGCACTGCTCTTGCTTCCCAGGGGGTACCTCAAGAGCAACTGAGCTCTTTCAGCAACCTTAGCATGCACTTTCTCGGTCCGTACTGGTTTGCCCAGCATGCCTTCCTCCTGCCAAAGGCTTCTGCAGTGCTGTCCCCACTGCTCAGAGTGCTCTTCTTCCACCTACGGGCCCATGACCTCCTTTATGGTCAGCTGTCAATTCAGGGACACCTCTTCCAGGAAGCCTTCCCTGACTTCACCCCAGCTCAAGTCCCTGTTACTGCTCTAGCAGAAACAAGTGCCCCCCTCCGAGCATCTCTCTGATTACTTGAGCTCCAGTCCCACCCCTAGGCTTCGTGTGGCTGGGAGCTATGTCCCTTCTGTTGTTCCTGGGGGACCCAGCACCTCATACAGAGCCTGGCACAGGGCAGGAGCTCAAGAAATGGATACCGTTATTAGCATATTAGCACCCACCAATCTGGGGGTAGGAGCTGGGGCATTCTTTCCTCCATCTCTTGCTCCTGCTGGCACCCCTACAAGGCATGTCCTTCTCTTTCCTCTCCCCTGAGATACTCACCTCCCATCCAACACCATTCACAAAGCCGTTCTTCTCTTTGGACCCTCACAGCCACCTTGTGAGGCTGGCGGCACAGATTATCACCACATTTCAGATACAGAAACAGGCCCAAGGAGGGAACATGACTCGTTTGAGCTCTCGCAGCTGAGAAATGGCTAGATCTTGAGGCAGCTGTGGTCTTCGGACCTCTAGTGTGCTAGGATTCCAATATACCATTTATCTTGGGTTCAATTCATGGCACAGGCTGATGCACTGTACTTCATGTCTTCCTCATTGTAACCTATGTGTCATCGTACCCGTTTTAAGAGATAAGAGAGGGGCCCGCGGGACTGAGCAACCTGCCTGGACCAGTGACTACTGAGACACAGCCTGGATTCAGACCCAGGTGGGGGAAGGTGTGGTGTGAGCTTTCCACCTCTACTCTCCCCTCCTCCTGGAACCAGCAGCCTGGTTTCCTATGGGGGTAGGCCCCCTCATACATCCAGTCCAGTGGGGCTGTTGGTCAAGGTGCCTCACTCTCCCCTGACCCAGCCAGACCCCTCACACCCTAGTCTCTAGCAGAGGGGCACTGTGCATATGACCATGTTGCTGACTCGTTTCTGGAAGAGTGCCTGTTTATTTCCACTGCCTGGATCCCCAGAGCCCCTGCCCTTGCTGAAGCCTCTGGCTTCTTGGTGACACATTCTTTGTATACTCCCTCTTGTGCCTGGCACAGAGCGGGCCGCTGGGTACATGTTTGAGAAATTGAGCAACACTGGATGGTGTGGCCTCTGCCATTCTTGGTGTCATCTTTACGGGTTTTGTCAGTTTCCACATTTTCTACAATACACTGGTATTACTTGATTTTGTCTAAATAAGTAAGCTAAGGAGCCCTCAAAACATGATGTGGCCCAAATCCTCTGTTCCTACTGGAACATGCAGGAGGTGTGGGATCTCACAGGCAAGTCTCCTGCTTTGGGTCCCTAATTGCCCACTCTCCAGAGCCCCCAAAACAAATGGAGGTCCCCGTTGAGGAGCCAGAGCCTGGCTTAAGCCAAGGAGCATCTCCCTTAATCCCCTTCCAAAAATTATAATATACCCACCGGAAAATGAGCAGGTAATGTCCCACATTTTAAAAAAGCTATTCTTCCTAAGTACAGAAGTAATTTTTTCTTAACTATATTTTACTTTAACTTCTTTTTAACTGTATCATTTTATTTTAATTGTACCTATGTGTTACCTGCATGGCTAAACAAAGTTAGTTTTTAATGCAAACAGAAAAAAATCAACTTTAGTCGTAATAGAAAATTTGAGCATTAAAAAAAATCAAAGAAGAAAATTAAAATCACCTGTTTTCCCATCACCCAGAGAGAATATTCAAATTAAAATATATTTCTTTCCAGCCTTTTTCCTATGCTGATGGCTGTGTTTTCAGGGTATCTTGGGTTTTTTTCCCCCTCGTGGTTTCTCTTTTATTCTTAAGATCACCATCTTAAATCATTTTTAAAGTATGTATTAGCTACACACTTATGATTGTTAAAAATGTCACAATATTGCACAAGTATTATTTGTCAGTGTCTACACACACACACACATTTACATATATACCCACATATGTATACATAGTGATGTGTTCGTATATCTAGATGCTTGCTGCAAACACATATGAACCCTCAGATACATGTGTTTGGTTAGTTCTCACAAGAGAGATTTTTGCGTGAATATGAAAAGAATATTACAAGTAGTACAAATCCAAAGCCTTAAATAGAAATGTCAGGAAGTTATAGATCCCTGGTAATGTATGAATCATAAGGTAGGTGGATTAATGTTTTCAGGCTAAAAGTTGATCAAAGGAGTTCACCATGTCTTTAACTTCATGCTCTTAATTCCGTTACATAAAATAATTGAAGGCTACATTTTTTAATCCTCTTTGTAAAAGAAAGTATACATGTCAGTCCCTTTCTGACTGTCCTACTCCCTGTGGTGTTGGGAGAAATATCCTCCTGACTTGTTCTGTTCGCTGACTCTACCCTATGGTTGATCATTTCCCTGTGTAGTTTGTCATTTTCTTTATGGTAAGCCCATCTTTTCCAAGGGCTGTAATTCCTATGGGGGTCTCATGTGCCCTGGGTTGGAGAAATGTCTTTGAAAACGAGCTTTACATCTGTTCTTTCTGGTGTGCCTGAGTGTTTGCTAGTCCTGACCAATTTTTTAGAATGTTTTCTTGCTCTGTAACAGTATAAACTCAAACTCTACTCATTTGCCTGGTACAGGCTTGAGATGCCAAATTCCCAAGACGTACTTTTTTTCATTTCTGCCCAGAGCCTGAATTTGAGACCATATTTTAGGTGAGGTCTCCCTAAGTCCCACCTTTCCTGGGGGGCTATGGCAGTCAGGAAAGGCGAGGTTATAGCACAGTAATAAGCCCAAACTTTCAGTAGCTTAACACAACAAAGGTTTATTTCTTCTACTCCGGATCTATCAGGAATCGGTTGAGAAATCCTTTCCATGCGTCTTCACTCAGGGAGCCAGACTGATGGAGCAGCCGTTCTCTTGAACATTCCCTGTCTGGACAGACTGCACACACGTTTAAACGCTCTGAAAATACTTCATGAACAACCTGAGTGACTATACTCCAAAGGCAATGCCTTGCTGACTATCTCAGTTCTGCCTGTCTACCATAAGCATGCCAATGCTGTGTCTCCTATCCCAATGGGAATTTCTCTTTATTTATTTAAAGTCCAGTCAAATGTTTTCAGTACCTTTGTTTTATTTTACCCAACACTTCTAGATGTTTCTTTGGTTGCAGTGTGGAAGGAGAAGTGTCCCCTCGGTTTGCCATGTCGCCAAAATCAGAAAATTTATATTGTCTCTTCTAGACTAGGAACATGCTGTTTTATAACACTTTTTCTTTTAACTATAGGTTATAATTATTTTCCTGTAATCTTATATATTCTTTAGAGGCATAACTTTTTTTTTAAAGATTTTATTTATTTATTTGACAGAGATCACAAGTAGGCAGAGAGGCAGGCAGAGGGAGAGGGGAAAGCAGGCTCCCTGCTGAGCAGAGAGTCCGATTTGGGCCTCGATCCCAGGACCCTGGGATCACAGCCTGAGCTGAAGGCAGAGGCCCAACCCACTGAGCCAC
>RCUC01138889.1:0-27849 GCA_003697995.1 Taxidea taxus jeffersonii | reverse complement strand
AAGAGAGGAAGTCTGCTTTGCTCCTACAGTCCTTAAATGACTATTAGGTTTCTAAAAGTGAATGGCAAATCAATTTGCAAGAAAGTTGGCCCTGATTTGAGAGTGAACTCCTGGATGCTAGCCTTTATTTAGTGGCCCTTGGTTGAAATATTTTCCCTGTAAATCACTGTCCTACAACAGAAAATAAGACCCACAGTGCTTTACAGTTCCAGAGAGCATATAAAGAGAGGGTATCTTAATCTTCACTAAAGATGGAAAAGAATGGAGGAAGGAAGGAGGGAGGAAAGCACAGAGACAAGAAAGAAAGTTGAAAGAAAGGATTCTGGGACTTCTTGGGCTGCTCTACCAAAGCCAGGGATGGTCTTGTTAAATAAGTGCTTTTTTTTTTTTTTTCCTTCACCAAATGAGCCTTCTGGTGGATCATTTCCATGTAACTAAATGCATTTTTTTTCTGTTTTTATTTAAGAGTGTAAAGAAAAAATACCTTTCAAGTGTGTTTGGAAAATGGTGATAAGTTAAGAATGAGGCAAAGAGTTTGGAATGATCACAGCACTTCAGAAAGTGAAAGTTATCAAGAAAACTGCCTCATTTCTATATATCTCCCAAGATTTCATTCCAGAAAAGGAAGGATCTTATTCTTGAGTCTCTTCAGACTCCTAATTCTGATGCCTGGGGAGAACCACATGCCTATGGTTTTTTTTAAAAAATATGTTTTTCGTTTTCTTTCCTTTTGCCTGCCATTCATCCAGCAAGAGCCTCAAAGCACATTAGAACATTAATTTATAATACTTATGCATATGTAGTGGAATCCCCTAAGATTTTAAGGACTAACTTGCCAATGGAAAATAGGCCATATGGAGAGCCCAGGCATTCAGAACACAACTGAAGTCGATTATCTCCCCTAGCCCCCAGCCCCAGCATGATGAAGAGGATATTTGGCTACAATATTTTGGAACCTAAGATGCTCTTGTGGATTATGGATGCCAATTTGGAGCAGAATTAGTCTCATATAAGACAGTAATAGATTCAAACACAATAATGTTACACATATTACTAATCAATTATTTTTAAAGTATGCACTTCGTTTAGTGCCTTTTATTCCAGCTTCATTTATAGAGATGTTAACAATACAGTGAGAATTAATTTGTAGAAATTTGAGAAAATAAGTTGTCCTCTGGCAAGTATACTAGATTCAACTTATAAAAGAGTACTTTTTCAGAGAACTCAGGCAAGCCTGTCAGAATGTAAAGGAGATATTGCAGAAAGCCTTTGGGTTTCTCAACCTGAAAAGACAGCTGGACATTGGTGAAGTGAACTTAGCCCACCCTCAAAGAGTCTACAGACTCACACATGTTCTTTTATATCCCCCACTTTCCATTTTGTTTCCGATGCCCTTCCCTGTGTAACACCAACTTCTCCTGTGCCACAATGTGCCATCGTTTTTTAAATGACTTAACACTTTCCTAGATAAAATGGTGAGCAATTATCTCTGGAATGCTGCAGAAAAGAATTCCTGAAGCCTCTGGCTAGTTGCAGAAGGGCTCACATTAATCACTCTCTCTGCATGCTTGTCTCCTCATAGTAGCGTCCAGTGTCAAGTCAGACAGTCCAACGTGGGGCCCTTGACAGAACGTTAAAAGGGCATTACCACACACTGCAGGTGGGTAGCAAGAACAAAGCCCTGAGTAATTTTAATAATTTCTGTACAGGTCTACCTTGCTGCTTTGGGGAATATTCCTGAAATCGTTGTTCGACTACTTTGCCATACAATTGCTGATTCAACATTAAAAAAAAAAAGAAGAAGTTACTGTTCTTATATCCCAAACCATCCTGGACTTGATGTGTCTGTAGCTTGGTACTTTCTTCTTGAAAATAACTGACAAACAAAAGCTAGCTTCTCATTGCTAAATGTTTTGTGTCTCAAAGAGGAGCCTCGCACGCCATACTGTGCTGGCCAGTATGGCTGAAAGTGAGGAACTCCAAGGCACTAGGCACAGCTAGTACAGTTAAACAGGGAGTAAATTTGATGGGCGGTCAAGGTCACAGTAATGTAAATGGGTGTATTCTTCAGGGGTCTTTATCTCTGGTGTTTGAGACCTGCAGGTATTTTAATAACATCTTGGAATGACTTGAACCAGTGAGAGAGCCAGACTTTTTTTTTTTCTTTTCCCATTATCGTAATCTCCAGGCCACAGGTTTTTATCATACTATTATTTTATTCCTGGATCTACTGATCATGTTTTCAAAAAAACATTACTCTTCACACTAAAACTATGAGGAGAGAAATTTAAGTTTTTACAAACCCCAGTAAATGTGGCTATGAAAAAACTCACCAATACAGAAAATCTCCTAGGCACCACCGGTTATTCCTTATAAAATAACAGGAGTTTTCAATCAAATGATAATACCTTCCCTTATACGTTCTATTTCTTCCACACTGCTTGACTTTAAACTGTTTTTTTTAACCACAAATACATATATATATTCCAGATTGTTAGTTGTATACTCTTCAATTTCATATGCACACTTCCTCCTGTGAATTTGTAGCTTTCCATAGCACTTAATGCTTGTGGTCTTGTACGCATGCATTTTGTCTCTCTTATCACTGGTAGACTGCGCTCTGTTAAAGCATAGACTACAGCTTATTCATTTCTGATTTACCTGCAGTGTCTTATAAAAAATATATACCCAATAAAGGGATGAAATGAATCAAGTAAGTTAGCTTCATGTTTTAGTTTCTCTATTAGCTATGTGAGTCAACCAAATATGGATGAGATAAAACAGTAAATCTTCCATCATTTTGTTTTGGTCCAATAACTATCTGAGTCAACCAAATATAGATTATATAAGGTAGTAAAGTAGGGATTAAAAGAATGTAGCTGTGCTTAATGTAAAATAAGGCTTCTTTGTTTTAATTTTATATTATTGCTCGTCTTATTTAGAGCTACACCTAGTGAAAGAAAAATGCCTTAATTTAATACCTACATCCACCTCCCTTTAAAAAATATATATATATATATTCAAGATGCCTTCATTTTCATGGATCCGTTTAGTACTTAAATCACCTCGTGAAGTAGGTAGAACAGATATTATGAGCCCTACTTTTCAGATGGTGAAATGGCTGTGAGCTGCCCAAGTTTACCTGTGTTATCAGTTAGTAGAATAAACATTAAAAAGTCCAATCCCTGGCCTAGGGCTCTTACTACATCCTTTCTTCCAGCCCTTACATAGACACCGTGATGAGACCTCTGTATGATCGAATCTCTCAGCCCATGGGATTCTATGCTCCCTGAGGATGACTTTATATTGTTATTACTAATAAAATCATCACTGAATTTTCCTCACAGCCTAGCATGTGGCACATAACAGACCCCAAAAGATGCATATTAAATTTATGGAAGCCTAACAACCAACAAACTCTGTCAACCGCACCTCCCACCGACTGGTTTATTACTATATATGTCTTTCCTACATCTTACCCTATTGAATGTACATGTAATTACACTTCTTAAAGTAATATTATTAATGGATTTATATAAAACTACTGTTTCTAAAGTCTAAATATTTTTATTTTCCTCCCCTAAGGTCTAAATATTTCAAGAACAAATTAGGACAGTGGTGAAATATTGCTTTTTGCAGTTTTATCAGATTTCTCCAGAATATCTTGCTGTATAAACCTAACTAATAAATAATAAATAATGGACCTTGAACAAGGGTATATCCTTAGACAGATGATTATGCAAAGAGAAAAAGCTGATTTAGGTCTGTTTGAACAAATGTCTTGGAAGAGATTCAGGGTTTTTTGTTTTGTTTTGTTTTTTTTACTTTCATCTCTATTGAAAATGAAATGAATATTTTTACCAAAGCCCATCAAATATAATTCAATTCAATAGGCACTTAGTGAAAGGTAACCATGTAGCAGACATTGGGTCATAGTTGGGAAGAAGGCACATTTCAGAAGATATTATCTCTGCCTTCAAAACAGCAGGAGATTGGAGGGGTTCAGAGCTCACTTTCTTCTGATTCAAATCCTGGCTCTCCAACAGACCAGCAGTCTAACTTCAGCAAGGTAGACCTTCTGTGCCTCAATTTCTCTTCTATAAAATGTTAATAATAACTGTATTAAGTGCATTGTTTTGGTGCAATAAGCAGAACCAACTTCATCATTTATGGGGCCTAGCATTAAGTGCAAATGAAGGGCGACTTGTTCAAAAATGATCAAGAATTTCAAGATGGTAACAGCAGAAAATTAAACCAGGTGGAGGCCCTTCTCAGCCATGGGACCCTGTATGACAATCTAGGCCAATACCTAGGCAGCCAGCCCTGGTGATGAGTAAATGATTAATGTACATAAAGCAGATAGAAGAGTGCCTGGCACATGGTAAGTGTTATATTGTAGTATTAGTTTATTAATATTGAAGAGTTTCACTGGACATGTAAAAAATAGCAAGAAAAATGATATACTTTTTTAAATGCAGGATAGATCTCAATTTCAAATGAGCTCTGAAGTTTGTAACTATGTTGTCATTACCCCGGATTCGGGGTCCCATCAACAAAATGCACCACTTCATACTTATTTCACAGAGATCATTCTTGTGTTTGTCCTTCACACAAATGTGCAGAATGTGAGTTCTGTCCTTTTTTTATGATATTTATATGATACTTTCCATTTGTTTACCTGCATAAATTTTGTCTCAATATAATATATATGTAACAGGGAAGTTTCTTAAGAGATTCAAATCCTGATCTCTCTACTATGCAGATGGAAAGTACTCTCAGTTCATTGCCTTTTTTTTTTTTTTAACATTTTCTCTCTAATGTCCAATCCTTAACGGTAAAAAAAAAAAATACACATCTGTGATATCAAAATAGAAGTCCACTCAAAGGTAAGACATTGTAATCCCTGGAATCCTTGAATATGTCATTGGTGGTAAGGTAACATTAAGGTTGCTGGCAGAATTATGGTTGCCAAGCAGCTGACTGTAAAAGAGAAAATTGTCCTGGATTACCCACATAGGCTAAAGTAACCACACAGTCTCTTCCATGTGGAAAAAGGAGGCAGAAGACATCAGTGCCAGGGTCATGCACTGTCGTTTGGTAATTTTGAAGATGGAGGGAGGGACTCTGAGCCAGGAAATATGTCCAGGAGCTAGAAGCTGGAAAGGCAAGAACAGATCCTCCCCTAGAGCCATGAGGAAGGAATCCATCCCTTCTTTTGTCTTGATTTTAGCCCACTGAGACTCATTGCAGACTTTTGACCTTCAGAATTGTAAGATAATAAGTTTGGGATGTTGGACATTCAACTTGTGGCTAACTCTTACAGCAGCATTAGGAAAGTAATAGGACATCTATCTATGCATATGTGTGTGCATACATACATGCACACACCCACACCCACACATATTCCAGATATGCTTTTGAGCATTGAGAATGTCTCCCCTTAAAGTTCAGTAAGTAGCCTCACAAATGTAGGCTGTTCTTGCTTGAATCAGTAAAGAATCACCCTCCACACTGGATGTCAACAAGCTTCTACCTTTGGTCTACAGATACACTGTGGTAGAAAATGCGAAAAGTCTGCTTCTCTTGACCTAGACTGAAAATGCTGACCTTCCACAATGGTTCTACTGACTGAATCTAATCCTCCATTACTGTGTTGATCACATTAGTCAATATCCTTAGCCATATCCTTATCTGTCAATATCCTTATCTGTCTTACTCACTAGCCAGGGACAGCCTGCAGGAGAGGGACTGCATCCTTATTTGTATCTTCATATCCATGGTATGACAATTCCTGGCACACAGCAGACTCATCAATATTTCTTGATTTAAATTAATGAATGGATGGCTAGAAATTTCTTTAAGCAGGCACATGTGTGCACATATACACACTGGGGTGAATTTATACTTTGATTTTAATTACTCCTAACAACAGTATTATGAGATAATCACCAAATTAGTTAGTAATAGTAGTGATGGATAGGAAGGTCAGATTCAGAAATACTAGGCTTGTGACCCGGAATCATTAGAGCTTTCTAATCACTATTTGAACATTGATCAATAAAAGAGCAACAGGCTTCACTGCTGTTAGTTAACATGACATCCCATTGTTAACCAAGAATCAGCCAATGCCCACAAAGATAGCTAATTTCAGAGTACACATAACATACCTAATTGTATAAAATTAAGGAAGGGAAAAAAAATTTTTCAGGAGTCTAGAAGTTAGACACTGTTCCTGCTGCATCTGGATGGATAAGTGAGATAAAATTCTCCAAAAGTGGAGTCACAGGATCTATTTTTATGTTATTATAGGTTGTATCATTTTTAGCCAAAATCCAGTTTCATTCAACCACAGCAAAAGCAAAAGTTCACAATTCTGCCTCAACTTGCGATGCTGAGCTCACTTCTAGGTGTGAATAAATTCGTTTTTTTTTTTTTTTCTTAAACAAAATTTAACAAATCCCATTTAGTCCTGTGTGTGTGAGTTGAAGGGCCACTTTGGAGTGTTTACTAAAATGACAAATCACTTAAGTACTGATTCATATGTGGCTAGATATCAATGAAGGAGCATACATTAAATTTTGTTTAATATGAAAATCATAAGACATCTGAAATAGGAACCATCCTTACAACTTTAATTTTAGGGACAGAATTCATTAGCAGAAAGAACACTTCCTAGTAGAGCATGACAAAGACATATTATTGATGGTGGTATCAGAAGTAACCCTATGGGTGGGTGTTTCACTTCCATTTTACACAGATTAGACTTGTTCCCACCGGAAGGAAGAGAAATGGGCCTTCTCTCAGCCTACGGTTTACCAGGTAAACGGTAGCTGAGTTTGACTCTTATCCATCTCTTTTTGGTTCAGAGTCAGCCTGAGGGGGGAGGTGTTCACAGTGAGTAGAGGCCCTTATGTTTTACATTTGGTTTTGGTTTTAGTTTAATCAATCAATTAAGAATAATCTTACCAGCCACTGAAATAATAGGAGAAAATTTGTTTTTAAAATCTCTTGGCATAGTCATATCCATGACCCTATTGTTATGCTAGGAACTTGTGCCCAGAATTCTATGAAAGTTATATACCTCACTCAGTTTAAAACTTACATTACTGTATGCAAAACTGTTAACATCCATTTTACAGCAGAGATTTTCATCCCTTAGCTCTGCCAGGATCAAGATTTGAATTCAGTTTTTTGAATTAATCAAGTCCATACCCCTTTTGCTTTCTTGAATAGTTCTTAAGATGGCAGCATAGAGCAGAAAACTCTCTTATATGATTAAATTTCAATTTTGATTCCCTTTGTTCTTTTAATTGCCCAGGCATGAGTGGAAGAAGCTGATGAGGGGTAACATCTGGTCAGTTGGAGAGGAAGTTGAAATATCATAGATAACAGGATGGATGCCCGAGAGATCTAGCCGTGCAAATGAGAGCAAAGGAAAACACAGTCGCTAACGCAAGTCCACTTGTGGGAAAATATGAAATAGTGAGATCCCTGAACATGCATACTTTCAGAATGATTATTTTGATGAAATGCTCTCACTTTACGAAGAGCAATTACAGTTTTACTGCATGTAACAAAGTCCAACTATCTAGTAAATAGAGTGAAATGAGTGGAAGAGTAGAAAGTTGTGAAATTTTGGAGGCACTATGAGGAAATAAGATTTAGAGAGGACTATTTTAGCTAGAGAAAGCTATGTTGGAATACATAAAACATTTAGAAAAATAAGAACAAATATCATGTGAGAAATACAAGAAATTCATAGGGATGTTGAGGAAAACATAAATAATTCTCATTCTGGAATAGCCTGAAAGCTAACTAAAAGCAGAGAAATAACCTCAATGACCTCTGCAATCCCCCCAGATCTGGGCCCAAGATTTCTACTGTTATTATTTAGTATTAGTGCTACGGAGCAGGAAATAGTAAAGAGAAATGAAGAAAAACAAGTCCTATCTAAACTGGGGAAATGAGAGCCAGACATGGAAAGAAAGCAAAAGAAGCATGAGGGATGATTTAAAAAGGAACTAAAATAAAGAAAATATGTTATTTTATTTCTATCTTTTTTTAGTCCAAAATAATGAAATAGAAAATGTGCAAAATGTGGTACCTAAATCCATCAACAGCAGGATGTACAAAATTATAATGTCTCTATTACATCACCATATGTAGTACTTTTGATTGCTAATTACACTATCAGATGTATAGACGTATGTGATATGAATAATTTATTTTCTGGTTTTTTTAAACCTAACTTTGGGTCTTGAATACATTGACAAGATTCAAGCTTACAACGTACATAATCTGGAAATGTAGTTTCAGGCAATTATGATATAAGTATACACTTTTCAAAGCATTCATATTTAATTTAAATAACGTGCATTTAGGTATCATAGTTGAATTGGATCTGACATGCAGTGCATTTTAAAAATGTCCCGGGATGAGAGTCTATTAAAGAAAAGACTACTATAAAACAGAGACTGATAAAGAGAAAAACGAAAGGGAGCAGAATAAATAAGTTTAAAAAAATTAGCACGCCATGAAACCAGGGGGAATTCTGATTGGTTGGACATGCAGTCATGATTTACTAGCCTATTTGGTCTGCTAGCCAATAAATAACATGGTGTCAATGGAGCAACTGTCATATCATAAAGAATGCAGGCCATAAAATGGTCCACATGACAATATATCATCAACGTGTTTCCATCCCTCTTCTCTTTTAGAGCAAACTGTGTGCAATGATATGATAAAGGTCCCTACGTTTTAGTAGCCATATTTCTAAAAACTCATGCAGATTATTGGTTCTTTTTTTTTTTCTCTCTCTCTCTCCCAGTTTATTAAAAACTTAGACTGGTAGTACTGTAATATTCTCACCTATTTAAAATTATGACGTATGGTTAGATTTCAGTCTAGACCCCTAGCTGTAGAGGAATTACCCTTTATTACTGTTAAGAGAGTTCTGAGACTGTTTCTGACGGTTGGCATTTGAAGAAGTACTTTGCGGACATCAATTAGTTTATTGCTGCCAATTGCTTCATAAAATAGAGCGGCATCTGTGGGCTCAGGTTGTCACTTCTAAGTGTGGATATATTGATACTCTATCTACTAACCACTCTAATTCTGAAGAGCGAAATCCGATTTACTAGTTGAAATTTTACCCTCCAGATTTGCTTACGATTTGAAGTTTTTTTTTGTTTTTGTTTTTTTTAGATTTTATTTATTTATCAGATAGAGAGAGTACAGGAGCGAGCACAGGCAGACAGAGTGGCAGGCAGAGGCAGAGGGAGAAGCAGGCTCACCGCTGCGCAAGGCAAGGAGCCCGATGTGGGACTCCATCCCAGGACGCCGGGATCATGACCCTAGCCAAAGGCAGCCGCTTAACCAACTGAGCCACCCAGGGGTTCCCCGATTTGAAGATTTTAAACCCACCCCTGAACTTCCTCTCTGCCAATCTATACCGCTTGCTTTCTTGATCTATTGTATACATCCGGATACTTGTTTGGTAACTAGGAAAATGAAGGGACAATTTTCCACACTTATATGTTTGTATGTATTTGATTTACATCAGATATTTAACTGATGCTTGTGGGATGGAGTATGGAATTATACATTCATTCTTCCTGCCTATTATGTGGTTTCCTGGTTAGACTCCTCTCTGTTTCAACACACAGAATCCCTAGTGTCAGCAACTCCCAACCCCCTTTCCCTCCAGAACCAAACAGAACAGAATGGCAGCTGGATAGATTACTCCAGTTTGAAAAGGTGAAGTAACAAAACAAATAGCAGATTCCTGCGCATCTGCATGCATACGTGGGTTAGGTCTGGACTAAACTCAGGCATTAAACTTTGTGTCCAAGTTAGTTAACAACAATAACAACAAAAATCATAATAGACACACTCAAAAAATTCACACAAAGCTCAGAGACCATAAGAAAATTTTATAAAACATAGTCAAATCACTATTACAAATGAATAAGAAACCTGTTGATTAAATGTCACTATTGATATCTATGGTATTAAAACACACACACACACACACACACACACAAACTCAGGGTCAGGGTTAAGGGACACTGTACACAGAGCCCCTGTGGATGCCAGGCAAACCAGGAAACTCCATGATGAATACGTGTCTTTTTTAAAAGATTTTATTTATTTATTTGACAGAGATCACAAGTGGGCAGAGAAGCAGGCAGAGAGAAGAGGAAGCAGGCTCCCCGCTGAGCAGAGAGCCCAATGCAGGGCTCAATCCCAGGACCCTGAGATCATGACCTGAGCTGAAGGCAGAGGCTTTAACCCACTGAGCTACCCAGGTGCCCCATGAATATGTGTCTTTTCACAATGTAGATTAGTTACTTAACTGAAAAGAAAAATGTAAATGAGATAATTGGTACTACTTTCAAGCCACTAAAATGTAAATAACTGGGCATATCTCAAATATTGACAATGGAAATTAAGGTCATTGAGCCATATTCCACTTGAGAGTTTCTTTTTGTTGCTCACCAGAACCAAATTCACGAGTGTGGCTTCAGCAAGGATATATTGTGTATTTACTCTTGTCTCTATAGCTTATGAACATGACATTTCCTCTGCTTCCAATATCTTCTCCTGCTTCTTTGCTTCAGATAATATTTATTGAGTACTTACTATGTGCCAGTCATTGCCCTAAATACTTTATACACATCAACGTTTTTTATTCTCTCAATACAAACAATAATAGGACCTACCTAGTGTTTCTGAGAATTCAATAACTTACAATTTGGAGAGCGCTTAGGACACTACATGGCACAGAAACTGCTCAGGAAGTGTTTGCCAAACGATTATATGAAATAGATTGTATTTGTTATTTTCATTTGACAGATGAGATAATGGAAACAGAGACAGATAAGGAACTCCCAGGTTTAACTCCAAACCTGCATTCTCAACCATGCTTAACCACTAGGCTCCACTACTTCTCAAAGATATGCATGGATTGTTCCTTCAACAACTTGACCCGAAACACCTCCCCTAAGACGTTTCCAGAATTTCTATCTGTCCACATACTAGACTGGAGGCTTCTTGAGTATCCAAACCACATTCTGTCACATAGTCTTCTCCTACACTGATCCACACATAGCACATGCACAGTAGATGGGCAAATGCACATATAGATTGATCGTTTTGAGAGGATAATGTAAATGATAACATTTTAACTTTAAAAATTTAACAGACATACATTGAATATTTTACACTTAAAAGACATAAATATCTGCTCAGTTTAATTATCCTCTAATTTATTTCTACTTCTGAGTAGATAGCACTTACATACCAATGACTGCTCTTTCTGCCCTGATGGTCCTATATTCATATTTTTGTACTTTTGAGAAGATAAATACTACCATCTTTACAGACTTGGGCTTATGCTCCAGTTCTATCAGTGTGAGTGGTACTAGCATTGAGTTCTGGAAAAACTACTTAACATCTATGAGTTTTAGTTGCTTTAGCTTTCAAACAGGAATTCCAGTGCCTTCTTATAAAATGGTGGGGACGGATAAATAAAATAAAACAATAGTGGGCACAAAGTAAGCATTGGATAGTACGCATGTAAACTGCTTCACAGGCTTTTATAAGAAAGTTAGATATAAATTTAAAACCAGGGATGCCTGGGTGGCTCAATCAGTTAAGCATCTGCCTTTGGCTCAGGTTGTGATCCCAGAGTCCTGGGATCAAGTCCTGCATTGGGCTCCTTGCTCAGCAGAAGCCTGCTTCTCCCTCTGCCTACTGCTCCCCCTGCTTGTGCTCTCTCTCTTTCTTTCTGATGGATACATAAATTAATTAAATCTTTAAATTTAAAACCAATAAACTTGCAAACAAAATTTAGCTATAAATTTATTTGGGCTGGGTATGTTAAGTTTCTTTATGTTTTTATCCTTCTAATACTAAAGTAGAAATGTATTTGCATTGTTTATATACACACCGACTGTTAGAGCTGGACAAATAAGAGGAAAATCTAGAGTAGCGCTGGGAAATCAAGTTGAGAATTCAGGTTTCTGAAAATAATCAATAATCAGATAAGAGTAACTCTAAGACTTCTCTAACAACAGCCTCCTCCAAGTCGTATGGTCTACAAAGCTTGGTGATTTGGAAATCTCTACATATTCGTGGTTGAGATGTGTCTACTTCTGGGTACAGGTCCAAAGAAAGAAACTTTCTGGTTCGTATTTCCAAGAGTGATACTACAGGTCAATATTGCCTAAAGTGGAGCATGACGGGAATAAGCTCCGGAATGGCTTTTAATATACTGGATATGCTAGAGGCTCGATTGCCCTAATGATGGATTATTGGCAAGGCGTATTACTGTGATGCATTTTTAAAAACATATGTTTACTCCCATAGGGTGCTGTTCTAGTCTGTCTCAGTGTTCAGTGCATTTGTTTTATTTGAGCAGATTATCCCCGTCCCGGACCATTCTAGCCATCATATGACACAATCTGCTGACTTACTATGAGTTCTGCTTCCCTTCTAAAAAATCTATAATGAATATTTATGATTCTAAATTCAATATAGGTCCTCAAAATAAATAAATAAATAAATAAATAAATAAATAAATAAATACATGATAGTGCTTCCATGCCTTTAATGTGGTTATGAAATGGAGTAGACCTTAAGATTTGCCATTAGGTTTTAAAGAATGGTCAGCTCAGAGTGAAGCCATCTATGGGGCATGAATAATGAGAAGGATGTAGCAATAATGCTTGAAGGGAAAGAAAGGAGAAAGAAGGGAGGGAGTGACGGGGGTGGGGGGGAACAGATTGGAAGACAGAAGAAAATAATAGCTTTTCTAGCCAGATATAAACCAGAAGCCACATTTGAAGAAAATTCTACATTTGCCCAAGTCATGTTCCTTATTATTTTAAGGTACTGGCAGTCACTTCATCTCATTAAATATTAATTCAAAAAGCCAGTCAATGTTTGGCTTAGTTTGACGTGCCATTTTGTAATTAAAAGTAACAGCCACACAAAAGTATATTAATATTGTTTGATATGTTTGAGATGATCCAAGAGCTTAAGCACTTTAACCACTGTAGCTCTTTCTCAAAACTCCCAGTGAAGTTTTGACATTTTCCTTGTTGCTGGATGTGTTCTTCGGGCTTCTATGGAGAAGCAGCTACTCAGAAGCACCATCCTGGCAAAACAACAGTTAAGAAAGAAGCACCAACAACTGCAATACAACTCTGACATGTTTTCTTTTCCCTGGCTTGCTGACAATCATCAGGAAATGAAACATGTGGTTTTGATGAAGTAGTGCCTTAAATTTGAATGTGGCATTGGCCTATCATAGGATTCCTAACGGTTCATGGGCAATACACTAAAAGGGAACTAACAGCTGAGAAGGAAAAACCAGTGGAAAGATTAGGTATACACAAACATTCTGTAAAGTGCAAGTTAGAAATTGGGCTATCTTACATGGAAATACAACACTGTTGATAGTCTTCTGGTTCCTATCACAGATTTTCCAAGTCAACATTGAAAATGAATCACATAAATAATATGTCTTGTTCATAAACCCAGACATGATTCAACAAGGTCGAACAAGTAGAGAGAGAAAGAAATGCAGTGGTAATAGGACCTCGTGTCTAATGTGGTCCTCTTCATCTTGGTTATTGGCATCCCTGTCTACTCCATTGTCCAAGATAGGAACCACAGAATAACTTTTATGGTTTTACCTTCATGAACACAACATGTCCCCATTTACTCACTGAACTCGATCTATTCATCTTTACATATGCCTCCTCCTAATCCCTCTGCTGCCAGAATTATCTTCCTATAAAACACATATCAGATGATTACACTTTCTAACCTGTTGGTGACTTCTTGTTTCCTGCAGGATAAAGTCAAAACACCTTTTCATGGTATTCAGATGGCTCCAAGTTAACTGCCATCCCAGTACCATCTCCTAATATTCTGTCCTATACTTCAGCTTCCTTAATCACAACAGAAACCTGAGTTCAAAGCCATTTCTGTGCTCCTAAACTGTGTTTATGTTGTTTCCTCCTACTCTGCCTTATAAAATTTTACTCTTGATCATGGTCAGATACCCTCTCCTATCTGGAGCAGAACCCTCCCCCAAGGCAAGGCAATATCTCCCCATTTGGTCCTTCAGTAACTTGGCATGTATCTTCATTCATCTTTGAATTACAAAGAGAAGATACACCATCCTTTCACAGAAGAAGTGCAACAATTCTGTTTATTCATTTTTTAAGGAAAAAAAATCCCTTTGGAATTGCCTTCACTGTATCTCTGCAAAATACCACAACCACAAATCTGAAGTTTCCCAGGAGGACGTTAAGTTGGCTTTCAGAGCATGTAGTATCATTCCATCCACTCTTTGGAATGGACAGAGAACACACATAGGCTTGATAGGCAAATGACCCAGAGAACACTTGGTGGGCAATGACCCCAAGAAAAGAGAATGAAGCTTCTAATCCTCACAAAGAGCTAAATGAGAAAGATATCCCAGATGGTGAAGGAGGAAGCATATATATGAGGGAAGGAAGAAAAAAAACTTCATTTTAATCATGTACTATCAGACAGACAGCCATCAAGAGGGGCTCTGCCTTTGCTGTGACTGATCTTTCTCAGTAATTCTCCTAATTTATGGACCACTCCAGATTTTAGGCTCTTTACTCCAAATTTACCAAAGAATAAAAGGAAACTGCTGTTGCTGAGCAAAACAAGGGGAAAAAAAACAACGCTTTTGGAGTGAGATGTAAATGATAACCCTAAAATTAGAGAAATTGGAATCTGTCATTTTTAGTTGGGTGCTTTTCATTCTGCAGAGGCAGCATAGACTAACTCAGACCTGTTCTGAGTTAGTCTATCCCATTCTGGGATCATTTAGGTATGTTAGGTTTTCAACTACTCTAAACATCAAGATTCTAGCTCCTGATAGGATCAAGATAATAGGAACCAGGAGTTTCCATAATATGATCTCAAGGAGTCTCTATCACATTCTGTTCTCTGAAAGTCAATTCTTAAAATGGTTCTCATTATCAAAGACCCTGAAACACCCAGGTGGCATCATATTTAAATTTGCAGGGACGTTATTGTAATCTCAGCAGTATCTGGCTGTCAGCAAGAAGGTGGTATAATGGACTATAATCATTTTGCACAGAGTAAGGACAGGTCTAGCAGAAAATGTTTAATTCTAGGTGATGGCTCCTGCAGAGTCAGTAAAGGGCACGTACTAATAAGGAACTGCACAAAAGTACCCGTGACGACATGCTCATTGGAAAAAGCAAGCTCAGCAGATTGGCCACAGCTAATAGAACCATTACTGCTGCATGTCAAGCTATGAAAAATACCAAAGGATGGGAGCATGACTGAAAGGAATACGAAGGTAGTAAGGAGATAGCAACCACAATAAAAAGAGATAAATCAGGACACATGCCTCTATCTTTCTGTTGGCTGAAAGTTAACCATGACATCAAATCCAACATGGTTAATTATGTTAACCATCTATCAGATCTATTACTCAGAAGTGTGCCCAAAAGCTTTCTCAGGACAGTCACCACATTTAATTTGCTACAAATATCACTCTCTGCACCAAAATTTTTCACTGTATTACTATCAGTCCAAAGCTCACTTCTAGGCATGGCTGTTCTGTCTTCTGCTACTACATCCAGGCTCTAAGGCTCCGATCTTTGTTATGTAATGCTTACTTTTCGTTTTTCTTCTTACTCCTGTAGAAAATGTAAAGCCAGGCAAATGAAGGGAAGCAATGCAAGAAAAGGACTCGGTAGCTTTTAAAAATGAATTAATTCTTTACTCTCTTTCTAAGGGCTTCTGCTACCACTGGAAGAATGAGGGTCACGCATGTTCTCTATACAACTGGGAACTAGACCAGAAGTAATGCCAGGTTCCTAAAGCCTCGGGTAGGTGGCCATCTTCCTGTAGGTGCTCATCAACACTCTGTAATAAAGCACAGTGACTGTGCAATGACCACAAGAAGCACCGACGCTTAAAAGCCACGTACTTGAAATGCCTCCCTGAAAATATAAATTTTTAATATAAAGAGGTAGAAGCACAAAATAAGTAAACCAAGACGGATTCATAAAAATGTACACAGTATCCTCATAGGAATGCAAAATACCTATTTAAGGCTTACAGTACCATTTATCAGCCAGGAAAATAATAACACAAACAAAAGATGAAAACACAACACCTGACCTTTTACACAGCTCACTGTCAGTCTGGACCAGGCTTTGGCTGTTCAATGCAATACAACAATGAGAAAATGTTTCTGGATGGGGCGCGTGACATTCCAAGCCTAGCATTCACTGGCTTGCACGTAAAACATTTATAACATCCACCCCCCATTATTTTGAGTAAAACTGAAATTAAATAATAGAAGATCCCTGAAAATAAATGTAAAAGCAGGTGCTCTTTGAAAATGAATTTGCTTGGGTTGGGTGTGAGGGCGGCGAGGGCCCCTCCCATGACCTCACTACCAAAGAGTTTAATTAATCATGCCCGGAAGAGAGAGGATACTCTCGGTTACTGGCTTGCCCTTTAAGAACTTACTCTATGTTATCACCCAATATCTGAGATACCGATCCTTTGCCATCAACAGTTACTATGCTGTTTCGTGATGGGGCTTAACTCAATTTATCTAACTCTTAATTTAACCGTTAATAAAAACTGAGCATCAAGGAACATAGCTCACAAGGTTCGGAATAGTGCCTCTGGGATACACATTTTATCCTTCCCACTGTTTCTATTCTGGTTACATCAGTATGCAGAAGCCATTCCAACTGATATTCCTAGACACAATAACACTGCACATAGAAGGATAGGTTTGGGTATAAATAAGGAAATTTAAAGTCTCGCAATTCATACATGCGTATGGCACCAGCATGGGGGAAATCCTGGGCATCCATGAACACAGGTCATTTGTCACTGGAGATTATGAAGGAAATCCCAGAAGAAGCACAGTTGTCTCTCTGTTTAAGTTTAAGAAGACAAGTGTATTTGCAGCAGAGGAATGTTCTCTTATATATATTTCAGGCCAACCTAAGTGGTAAGAACTCTTGAATGGACAGGGCTATTTATGCCCTGCATCTGACTTAGACTTTGGGAAGGCCACAGTCGTTGGCTTTATCTCTAAACCAGTTCAGCCACATTTGTGTCTTCTGGACACTGGGCCAAGCTAGAGACATACTAAACACATGAGTCAAGGGCACATGTGGAACTACAAACCCTCTTCTCCTCAGATACCAAGATTGGGCTGACCTCTTTTCCCTGCATGACATCAGCCCCTCTGGAAGCCTAAAACTACAAGGAAAGGGATGGAAGTCTTATTTCGGACCCATGCTTGGCTGAGAACACAGAGAAGTCACTTTGGGTGATTGCCCGGTGTCTGCAGATGGGGTGGTAAAAACCTGGTCTCTGGAATCAGGCAGACTTGAGTTTGAATCTAGTGCTGCCATTGACTAGTTCCAAGGTTACAGGGTAAGTTACTTCACCTCATCTGTAAAATGGGCTTAATGGTGCCAGTCTCACATTGTGAGAATTCATGGATCCTAGCCCAAATGCTTGCTGGAGGAATGTGCACTGTGGTAATATCAAAACTTAAGTGTCGGTCCATACGTATAATTTCTTAATGAGGCCTAGAAATATATTGAGCTGTGAGGAGAGCAGTGGTGGGAACATGGACTTAAATCAACTCTGCAAAACTCTGTAATGACCTCCTGAGTTTTCTTCACTGTTTTCCTTTTTATAAATATTGCATTCCTTCATGTGTCATCTCCAGGAAATCCCTGTAGTCGGCTGTGTTTTTGCAAACATGCCAAATAATCAGATCACATTTAAAACACAATGTCCACATTCATATTACATTATGTTCCTCCCTACAACCCCATTTGCTTCAAAATGAACTGCAAATTTGATATTCTGGTAGCCATTTTTACATAAGATATGTTGGTATAGTTGGTTATAATTTACATAATCTCAAAACTTCTTTTTTCCTTAAGAAAAAAAAACTCGTGTTGTTTACTTAAGTTTTTTTCACAATAATATGCTCCATTTCTCATCAGAATAATATATTACTATTTTTAAATCTATTTGAATATGATCTATCCTATTTCACGTGTTGTTGCCCATATGGTTCTTCATAGGCAAGTGAGGTCAAATACAAGACTGCCTGTAGAACATTCTTTTTTCAGTGTCAAACAAACAAACATGAGGAATCATTCAGATTAATATGTCACTTTTTAGATATTCTTCAAGGATGCAAAAAGAACTGTTTTCATTAAAAAAAAAAAAATGCCTGAATCAAAAGTATGAAAACAAAGATAACTAAGGACTCACAGTGTTTCTGGGGCTTTTTTATGCATGGAGACATTCCCTCAACAGGAAAAATATATATTTTTTATTCCTTTTACAACTTTGGGCCTGTTTTGAAAGTGTTCCTATAATTTTATCTTTTTCTCTATTCTGTGTCATTTTATTTGTTGTTATGTCATTGTTGTTTTAATAAAAGATTTTCCTATTTTCAAGCTACCTAAAATTGTTAATTGAGATAAATCTAAGAGGATTATTTTAAATGTTAAATCTTAACCTGTTAGTATTCTTACTATCTTAATTGTTGTGGTCAATGTTTTTAGGAGAAGTCAAGATGCTGCTAATGCATTTGGAGCACACTTAAACAACTGAGGATTTTGCTTATAGAGTCTATGCCTCCATCCAGGCTTTATTCACAACTTGTTTATGGTAAACTATCTCTGTAAGCTCACTTCCAGGCAGAAAAGGCCCCACTCCCCACATTCAGCCCCAACCCCTTCCAAAAATATTTCAAATAATTTTCTGGAGGATTTATTTTCCAAAAAGAGATGAGCTCTTTGGTCAAGCCCAGTTATAGGCATTTATTCACCATACCTTGCTAGAGAAAAGTTTTATATACTGAAAATTATTTAAGCAAAATTCACCAAATAAATGATTTCATAACCCAGTTTAGCTTCATTATTCAAGGAACTATCATAACATAACACCCCCATCAAATTAGTGGCAGGGAGAGACAATCTGAAGATGAATCATTTAACATGTCCTTAGCCAAACAGCAATAGAGTCTATTTTTACTTTATCTATTCAATTTCCCTCTAACAATGTGAGATTCCTGTACAAGCACAAAGCCATCTGCACTTAATTAATCACACAATCCACCCAAACATTATCAGATCCCAAGAGAATGAAAAAGTATATATATATATACATATATATAGTTAGTTAGTTAGTTAGTTAAAGTAAAAGTTAAAGTGTGTGCCTGTGTGTGTGTGTGTGTATAGCTAAATAGAGTCTTCATGTAATACATTTAAATCAGGACATAGCTAAGTGATCTAAAATAAACAAAAAACAAAAAACAGCTCTGCCAGCCAGTTAAGTCTCTAATTTCAAGGCATCAGTACAGATAGCCAGACATGGACTCCCCATCATTCCTTTTTATCCTCTTGATACTGATTTTGCTCCCCAGAAAACAGTTTATATCTAAGGTCCTGGTACATCTGATGGGAAATTTCTAAAAGAGCTCATCCATTATGAGACACGGCTTCTCTATCTTCATAAAGAACAAGAAACACATCACCTTCAGAAAAATACAACAAACAAAACCCCACTCATTAGTGTTCTGTGGGCCATAGCTCAGTCACCTGTCTCATCCTGTGACAACAGGAATGATGTACTCTGAAAAGTGCTCTTCCTTTTCCAGTCAGCAGATAGAAACCCAAAATGGTTAGGAATAGAAATATTTACAGTAAAAATCAATAAGATTAAGTTTTACAACTATAGATGGAGGGGAAGAAGAAGACGTTATAAATCTCACTGTTGGGCTCCATTTTGCAATCTTAACTGCCAGTAATCCTTTGGTTTCCAGGTGTTGTCATGCTTACTTGTTAGTCATGTTATTCCTTCAGGGTTCCTTGGTTCCCTGAGATCATTAAGCTACAAATATTGAAAAGAACCTGTCCTGGGAACCTAGTGTTCTAGATTCTAATTTTGACTCTACCAGAAAGAGTGGGTAGGTCTGAACCAGGGGCATTAGACAGATGCTCCCCAAAGTATTTATCAGTAAGGAAGTCCTGACTGGCCAGTTCTGTGGGGGTAAATCTGAAGCTTACTACGGCTATCTGGTGACATACACATATATATGAAATTAGTTATGATAAATGGAATTGTTGGGTTCTCCTCAAAGGGAAAGGACTGCTCTCTCATTGCAGAAAGAAATCATCCCATGTTGGGGAATTAACAACAGCCAGTCTCAATCTATGGAATGAAGAAGAAAAAGAAAAAAAAAAGCTCACTTTGTGAGTCCCAAAGCCTTCCTTCGAGTTGATATAAAAAGTGTTGAAGACTTCAAGACATTAAATAATTTTCCTTTTCAACAGGACACAAATTAATGAGTACCTACTCTTGCCTAGGCCCTGCCATAGATACAAAGTAAAAAGCAGTGAATAAAAAAACACACAAAAATTCCAGAGCGCCTGAAACTTACATTCCAAAGAGTGAGAGAGAAATGAACCAAATTTATTTTCTAAGTATTTTACACACACACACACATGATTCTTATGTACCTACTTGCATCCATGCATACATACATACATATCCCAAGTGGGTTCAAAAGGAAGAGGAGAAAAGTGGGTTGTTTGGGACGAGAAGGACAGTGCTATTTAAAATAGGGCAGTGAAGTCCTCACTGCTCACATGACCAGAAGAAGGAAAAAAGCTGAGCTATGTGGGAATTTGGAAGAAACACTCCAGGAGGCAGAGCAGATTTAAGAATTCTGAGGAGGAAGTGAACCTGGCCTTGTCGCAAGAACAGGGAAGAGGTAAGTGTGGCTGAACCTGAGTGAGAGGAATGTGGTCAGAGATGTCTTTAGAGATGTAAGTCAGATCATGCATGGTCTTGAAGCTTTGGGTTTTAACTTGAAGTGAGACGGGTAGTCGCAGGAGGCTTCTGAACAGAGGAGTAATTTGAATCATATTTTGCAAGAATTACTCTGACTACGGTTTTAAAAATAGATTGCAGCAGGGGTCAGGGTTAGAAGCAGGGAGACTAATTAAGAGTCTTTAGACACTTTTTACCATGCAGAAGAGACAGCAGAAAATTAAACAAAACAATGCAACAGCATGCACACCCCTGTACAAAAACAAAACAAAACAATAAAAGCTTTTTAACAAAATTTCCCAGCACCCTGAAAAAATGTAATCACTGACCAGTTAATTTACTCATTGTTTGAATACTCATATTGAAAGGGAAAAGCCAATGGGGGATTTAAAAATTCAAGTTCTTTAACAAATTATGTAAGTCCCTATTCCTTTATTTGCTTTATATCATTCCTACATCTATTTTTCTACACTTACTGAATGAAATTTATAAAACAGATACATGCAGACAAAAGGAAAAATTGAAATCCAATTTTTTTAATGTATCATGCAGCCTCTTTTTCCTTAGAATACACTAATAATTAAACTAAGGCCTAAAAACTCAATTTAAAATACGAAAATAATATAACTACTCAATGTACTGAAACATAAAGAAAGGATACAAAATTATTAAGCACTGTGAGTAAAAGTCTCAGAAACCATATTGCATTAAGCCCTCACAAAATCCTG
The DNA here is from genome assembly GCA_003697995.1 of Taxidea taxus jeffersonii. Lineage (NCBI taxonomy): Eukaryota > Metazoa > Chordata > Mammalia > Carnivora > Mustelidae > Taxidea > Taxidea taxus. Next base: position 6,211 of record RCUC01138889.1, on the reverse strand, counting down.
TAAGACAAATGTAGATGAAAAACGTGAGGCTTCAAGATGTTACATAATAAAGAAAGTGATATCAGGCATGGATTCAGATCCAGTTGTCTAGTTCTAGATTCTTTTATATCACAGCTGCCAGGGTCTTTCTTGAGACAAATTTTTTTTTTTTTTTAAATTTTCTCAAAATAGAGATTGTGCAGCCAAATAACCTAATATCTAAGAACAGGCAGTATTGCCAATAACTTGTCTTGATTTAGCCAATCTGAACTCTATTGGTTTGCTCATTGTATTTCTGGGAAAGTGATGCAGGAATCAAGTGTTCTGCTAACTCATGATAAAGTGCACTGATGAGATTCTTCTATGTTTGAATGCAAACAAAAGGCCTTTAATAAAAACCCTGAAGAGACTCTAAAGATGTCCCCTTCCCCAGCTTTTTCTGGTGAATGCCCTATCAATTAGTATCTTTTCCCTCTTCTAACTCTTTATAGTCAAATCCTGATTTAAATTCACTTAATAAGACTTATCTTGAAAGGCAGGTATACATTTCTGCAAATTATCATGGTTTGAAGAACAAGTGGTCTTGTCCAAAGTGTTTTGTCTTCCACTACCAAAATGAAGAGATGAAAAACATGTTTCAAAAATAATTCTGAATTCCCAGTAGAAATAGGCACTTCCCACTCCCCAACTCTAAGAGAGGTAAAATATATCTCATTCTAAAATTTTACTTTATTTTGTAAAGAACTGCAATGTAGATTTAATTTTAAAAAAGCAACATAATTAAGAGGAAAGTCCCTGCTTACATGTTTTAAAAGGTCAGTGTCAAAACTTGACACGAGAAAATGTGTTTCAAATTGCACCTTTTAAATTTAAATTCCTCTTTAACCATTCTCTACAAAGTCAGTCACTGCAGGAGAGGAGTACTTCAGGGATTTTAGAACTGAAAATATATCTTAAAGCAAAATATGCTACTAGCAGCATTATACAAAACTCAAGAGAGAACCTGACATCATTTGAATTTCTTTAAATGTGTACAATATATTTTAAAACACATTTGAAGCCCATTTGGCAAAACCTTACTGGATGTATTTTTCTGAGTTTACTTATAAAGGAAGACAAACAATGTATTATGAGGATAAACAAAACAACTGATTCATTTACAAAACAATGCAATTTAATAGTTAATAATTAATCAGGATACTCTATGTAATTTAGAGGTTTGCTTAGTAATACATTGAAGGAATCTATTTTCATTGTTTTAATACCTTTTCCGTCAAAGTTCTATCTGTAGTGAGATCCTGCGCATATTTCTTTTTTTCATTTCATCTTATATATACATGCGCAGGCATATAAATATATATAATCTGTACTAACAAATAAAAATGCATGTATAGCATATAAATATATATAATGTGCTCTAACAAATAAAAATGCATGTATATATTTATAGTCTTCATATAACTTATAAGTTAGATTTATTTTCTTTATTACTATAGTGCTATTTATTTCATGCTTGTTAATCTGTCTCAAAGCTGTAGTCTCTAAGCCCACCTAGTACAGAGATAGTCTTATACTATTTTTCACATTCCCATCACGCCAAACATAATATAGGAAAGCAGATGCTAAATTCATGAGTCTTAATTAACACATTTGTTTTAATAAAAATTATGGAAAAAATAGACTCTAATCTACTCGTTTACCCTTATGTTGGGAATTAAAAATATGAAGAGCTAGTAACTTATTCCAAAGCCTAAAGAATATATTTAGTTAATAAACTCACATAAAGTTTATATCATAGTTTAAGCCTTAGCTATCTTTCATAAGGAGATAGGACCCACGTGATTTGTTTCCATATGTCTTCCTACTAGCTATTAAGCACAGTCCAATGAATACGAAACAAGAGTCAACAGAGATTTCTAAACATAAAAGGGCTTCCTCGTAAAAAAGAAAATTAAGTAGGTAAAGGAAATAATTTTTATAGGTTAGGACAAGGTAAAAGTACCACTGGCAATGATGTTCAGAGAAGAAAGAATAAATAAAACCGAGTCATTGCTGCATTTCACACTGTTTTAAAACAATTCACAGAATAATGAAATCAACTAAGGAAAATCAAACTAAGTGAGTCAATAATAGAAATTCATATGACCACTGAAATTTTTACTGTGGATTTTGTATGAAATTAAATCTTACAGAAAAATTTGGAAAACCATATGACAAAATGTTCAAAGTTATTTAAAATGGCATTGGCCTACTCCTTTTACATATATACATGAATGCATTACGCACTTAATATATGAAAATACCCATATAACCTATATTTGTAAGAATAGGTAAAAATAAATAGGTAATATATATATAAAATCAGATATATAATATGTAAAAATATACAGGCAATACAGATGTAAATATAGATATTTACATGTATATGTAAACATTAGTTGTATGTACTATAAGTAAATTTACCTATGTCTAAAAACAGGTAATTAAAAACTGTGACATTAAAGTATATTTGCTTACCCAAATATGAGAAATATTAACATAGCAGATGTTAAAATTTCACGATAAGTTCAAACATAGATAAATCTAGGTATATGACTTTGAAAAATTTACGCAGTGCTTTAAAAAAATGTAAGCAAGGTGAAATTTACTCCACTGCTCTGTAAACCTGAATTGAGAGTCTTTTCTCTACACTATAGAATGCAGTATTAGTGATATCATACTGTTTCCATTGTGTTTCTATTTTCCCTATTAGGGCTATAAAATTCTTGAAGACAGGCACTGTGCCTTATTTAGCCCTCCACTCCTTATCTTTAGCATAGTATTTTGCTATGTCCATACTTTCTTAAATGAACAAATGACATTTACTTAGAGAGAACCAGAAACTGATGGGATTCTTGCAAAGTTACTCAATGAGTAACATCCCAAAATGAATAGTTCAATTTTAGTAATGCCTTGGTCTGCTTCCCTTTTAAAAATGTCAGAGTTGCGGGATGCCTGGGTGGCTCAGTTGGTTAAGCGGCTGCCTTCGGCTCAGGTCATGATCCCAGCGTCCTGGGATCGAGTCCCACATCAGGCTCCTTGCTTGGCACGGAGCCTGCTTCTCCCTTTGCCTCTGCCTACCACTCTGTCTGCCTGTGCTCGCTCTCTCTCTCTAACTAATAAATAAATAAAACCTTAAAAAAAAAAGTCAGAGTTGCAAATAAATATGCAACAAATGAAAACATGTTTTAAAAACTAGATCTTTCTCCACATTTAAAAACCTTGGTTTCAATAACCAACAGTCCAACTACTTTTTCATTGGAGGGGCTAGTATCCTCTAGGTTTGAAGATGATGCTATCACCCACCATAAAAATGGCACAGCCTTTTGGCTCTCCGACACACTCAGTATGACAGATATGTCAAAGTTCTATTCAGAGTAGAGCTAGAGTACGGGGTTCTGATTGAGTTACCTCATCTGAGATGTGTTAACCACCAGAAGCCCTATATATCTTCATAATGCCTAGAATTATGTTTCCTTCATTTTCTCATTAAAGGCCTGATTATATTTATGACAGTTAGAGAATTTAATATGTGCATGTTTACTTAGTCAAAAAATGGAATTCATCAGCTCACCTACTATTCACTTTTATAATAACAAGAAAAATGTAAGTAGCCTTAATGTTATTCTCTCAAAGTAAATTACATGAATGTTTTCCCTTCCTTACATGAGAGGGGAAAGAAAAGAGAGTACTGAGAATAGGGTTTAGAAAATGAGGGGAGAACATACCCTTCAAGGAATTGATTAAAGCTGGAATGGAATAAAAACAACAGTTTATGCTAGACTGAAATTTTACATTATGCTCTAAAATTTTGAAAATAGTTTAACAGAATTCATCAGTGTGAATCATGAAATGATTCACTTGTCAAATTTGGATTTTGAATTTTCCTAGAAATTGTATTGACTTATCAGTAAACTCTTGTACCCAGTACACATAAGAATTCATATTTTGACTAGAGTGTTCAAGTAATCCTGTGTGAATTTCTAAGGGAAAGGTGATTTCAGTATTTTAAATGTAATTTTGAGATGTTATGGTGTTGGTAATATTCCCAAAATGTATATGAAGAATGATAAAACAAAGAGTGATAAATTCATAGGTACTGATAAGTAAAGATTTTAGGGCTTGAAGACAGTCTCCAAGTCATACAACCACCCACCCTACACCCAAACAGATGTCATGGACCAGAAAATCGAGAATCTAGTTCTAAAGTTTTAATTCTCAGGAATCTTAAAATCTTTAATTCTCAGGAATCTTAAAGATCCGGAAGCAGGTGTCTTATTCCCCATTCTTGGAAGAGGCACATATCATCTCTTACATAACTTGTCTTTTGCATATACTTGCCTCTGTCCTGAACCGAAAACTTTAATTAGGGGACATGATTTGTGCACCTAAGAATTATTTCACTCTACTCTTTTGCAAGTCTGGGCCTCAGCTTTGTCTGATCTTGTCCTCTATCTAGTGAAATGGTACTATTATTTCAAGACCTACTGCTAGTTCTCTAAATCTTTTCCTGACTTCCTCTGTTTCTAATTGCCTCCAGAGACAGCCAGCATGAATTTCATGGACCCTAGGCTCTTTGGTCTTTGAGGAACACTTTTATCATTAAAAAATCTCACAAATTATATATTATAACTCTGTTGACATAAAGATGAATATGTTAATATTGCATATTAAAATATTTTATTTGACCTAAAAGGTCCTTGTTTTTCTTCTGATTTTAAAAGAAATGAAAACATTGTCATGGGCTCCTAAAAGTATTGTGGGTCCAAAGTATTTACCTGCCATGCCCAAGGAAAGACAAATCTATCTACCTCAGTGCCCTCCCCCATGCCAGAGTTAAAGATTCTATGCTATGTTATCCTTAAAGCATTTTATTAGTACTCATCACTGTGCCAAGCAAAGAGCAGCCCCTAAGAAATGTTTCTTGAATATTGCTGGTCAATATTTCACCCTTTCTTAATAGGAAATTGATTATATTTTTTACTTCCCTTGTAAGTTCCTCAAAGAAGAGCCAAGGTCTTATGCACTTCTGTATATCTACAGACTCATAAATTATTTGGTATATGGTAAGTATCTATTGATTCAAACTGAATGAAATTGTGCTTATCTTTACAAACTCATGCCAGACTCCACTGATTACCACTCTGAAAGAAATATTCTTTCAAGTAGAGAGTACAGCATCCTTTCCATTGAGAGGAATGTGTGAAGCTTCTGTTTGTCATTCAAATGTATTCAGTTGTCCCAACCTCAGATTTGACTTGAAATGGCCAAATAGAAATTATCCCTAGTGGTAATCCATTTCAAAGAGTCACCATTGGATTTTATGAGTCATGCCCTTATATCGCTATAGTGTCTTTACCTTGACTGCTAAGGTTTAGCCATAGGTCACAAGATGAGAATACAAAAAAGAACTGACAGAGTGAAAAGTTGTCTTACAAATTGTAATTTACAAGAGCTTGCATTAATTATTTGTTATATATTTTTATATATGTTATAATGATAAAACTTATTTTATCACTTATTTCCAATGAATATAAAAGCACAAAAAGAAATTAAGAACTTGTATGTGGGATAACTGCACATCTATTAATTACTAGGTATCTAATATTGTTCTATATGTACTTACTACTTTAAAATAAACTATAGGGGCGCCTGGGTGGCTCAGTGGGTTAAAGCCTCTACCTTCAGCTCAAGTCATGATCTCAAGGTCCTGGGATCAAGCTCCTCATTGGGCTCTCTGCTCAGCAGGGAGTCTGCTTCCCCCATCTCATTCTCTCTCTGCCTGCCTCTCTGCAGGGAGTCTGCTTCCCCCTCTCATTCTCTCTCTGCCTGCCTCTCTGCCTACTTGTGATCTCTGTCTGTCAAATAAATAAATAAAATCTTTTGTTAAAAATAAAATAAAATAAAGTACAGGGGATCCTGGGTAGCTCAGTCAGTTCCATATCTGACTCTTGGTTTTGGCTCAGGTCATGGCCTAAGGGTTGTGAGATCGATCCCTGCAACAGGCTCTGCAACCAGTGGGCAGTCTGCTTGAGATTCTCTCCTCCTCCCTCTGCCTTTCCCTCCACTCATGGGCTTGCTCGCTCTCTCTCAAAAAAAAATTTAAAAATCATTAAAAATAAAATAAACTATTTGTACACTCACTCATTTCACTGACATGTAATAAATGCCTGTTACAGATATCATAGCAATT
>RCUC01138888.1:0-36758 GCA_003697995.1 Taxidea taxus jeffersonii | reverse complement strand
AAAAAAAAAGTGAAGAGAATGTAAGGTACTTAGGGATGTTATCAGTAGATCAATATAAGCTTAATAGGAGATGCAGAAGGGAAAGAGAGGGGGAAAGGGACAGTGAGTTTATTTGAAGAAATAATGGTTGAAAATCTCCCCCAAATCAGGAAGGAATAGGCATATAAATTCAAGAAGCTCATGGAATTTCAACCAATAAATGAAAGAGACTCGCATTGAGACATGTTATAATCAAACTATCAAAGGCAAAGAACCTTGAAAGCAGCAAGAGAAAGGTGACTTTTCATGTACGAGGGAGCTTCCATATGATTATCAGGTTTCTCAGCAAAAATTTGTCAGAGCAGAAAGGAATGGGATGGTATTTTCAAAGTACTGAAAGATGAAAAACAAAACACACACACACACGCATGCACACACACCCCAAAATAAACAAAAACACCATCAAACAAGAATACTGTATCCAGAGAAATGTCCTTCCAAAATGGAGAAATGAAAACTTTCCAAGATAGACAAAAGCTGAGGATTTTCGTTACTACTAGACCCGCTCTGAAAGAACTGTAAAAGGCAGTCCTTCAAGGTAAAAGCAAAGGATGTTAGTGACATAAAGCCAATGAAAATATAAGTTTTCAGGTAAAAGTAAGTTCATGGACAAATATAGTAGCCTGTATTAAGGTAAATTTGGTGCATAAAGTCACTTTTGATTCGTTTATACAATTTATATTTCTAAATCATAAAAACCTATTTAATTTGTATACAACATATAAAGATATAATGTGTGACAGCACTAACAAAGTAGGAGAAAATAATACAGCTTTTATATGCAATTGGAATTTGTTATCAGTTCAAAATAGAATTTAATTTAGAAAATTTTATTTTTATTTTTATGCAACTGCAATGGTAACCACAAAGAAAATATCTATAGAGCATACACAAAAGGAAATGAGAAGGAACACAGCAAAGGAAACAATAAACAAAACTAAAAATCTACATGCTGAATGGGAGGAGATACTTGCAAATGATATATGTGACTATCATACATAATATGTAAAGAACTTATAAAAATCAAAACCCAAAACCCCACAAATAATCCAATTAAAAATGAGCAGTAAACTTGAAGAGACATTTCTCCAAAAAAGACATCCAGATGGCCAGGAAAGACATGAAAAGATGCTCAGCATCACTCATCAGGAAAATGCAAATCAAAACTTCAATGAGGTGTCACCTCACACCTGTCAGAATGGTTAAAGTCAAAAACACAGGAAACAACAAGGATGTGGATTTGTGGATTAAAAGGAACCTTCATGAACTATTGGTGGGAATGCAAATTAGTGTAGACGCTGTGGAAAGCAGTATGGGAAGTTCCTAAAAAAATAAAATTAAATTAAATAAATAAAAATAGAATTAACATATAATCCTGTAATTTAATTACTGTGTATTTATCCAGAGAATATGGAAACACTAATTCAAAAAGATATATGCACCCCTATGATTACTGCAGCATTATTTACAATAACCAAATTGTGGAAGCAGCCCAGGTGACCATCAACAGATGAGTGGTTAAAGACAATTATCACGGGGCACCTGGGTGGCTCAGTGGGTTAAAGCCTCTGCCTTCGGCTCAGGTCATGATCTCAGGGTCCTGGGATAGAGCCCTGCATCGGGCTCCCTGCTCAGCACAGAGCCTGCTTCCCCCTCCCTCTCTCTGTCTGCCTCTCTGCCTACGTGTGATCTCTGTATGTCAAAAAATAAAATAAAAAAATCTTTAAAAAAAAAAAGACAATCATCACATATATACAATGAAATATTACTCAGACATAAAAATAATGAAATTGTGCCACTGACAACAACACATAGATGTAGAAAGTATAATGATATAAGTAAAATGTCATTCAGACAAAGACAGATACCATGATTTCACTCATATGTGGAATTTAAGAAACAAATGGACAAAGGAAAGGAGACAAAAAAATGGACTCTTAGCCATAAAGAACAAACTGGCGGTTACCTGAGGGGAGGTGGGTGAGGGGATAGGTGAAATAGGTGAACGGCCTTAAGAGCACAAGTACCTTGATGAGCCCTGAGTGATGGATAGAGTTGTCGAACCACTCACTATGTTGTACACCTGAAACTAACAGCACTGTATAGTAACTAGATTGGAATAAAAATCTTTTAAAAATGTACTAAAAACATATTTTTATGAAGCAGATATGATTCCTATGAAAATAAATGTGTTACTGTGAGATATGTGCACAGGAATGAGAATGCAATCAAAGCATGTCACTACAAAAACAAAAACAAAAACCTCAAAGGGAGGCATTAAGAAAAGAAGGACAAAAAGCTACAAGACATACAGAAAACAGAGGGAAATAATCCTTTCATATCAGTAATTAATTTAAATATAACTATATTAAACTTCTCAATCTAAATACATAGTTTAGAAGAATGGATGAGAAACACGGGATCTAACTATATGCCATCTAAACTCAGTTTAGATTTAATGCTACACAGAGACTGAAAGTGAAAAGATGGAAACATTTTTCATGCAAATGTTACCCCAAAGAGAACAGGGGTCATTCTACTAATATCAGAAAAAAAATAGACTTTAAATTTAAAAAAAGGAAATAAAGGACACTTTTTAATTAAAAGGATTAATTCATCAAGAAGATATAACAATTAGAAATACTTATGCACCAAACATCAAAACTCCTAAATATATGATGTAAATTATGGCAAAATTGAAGGGAGAGGTAGAGAGGCAGAAATACTGTGACTGCACTTTCAATAATAGACATACCAAGGCAGAAGATAAGCAAAGATGTAAGACTTGAATAACAGTGAAAAGTAAACCGAATGGCAAGATACATGTGTATCAAATGGTGGAAAATAAATTGGACAAAAATTCAGGGTCTTTCTATCTCAGTGAAATCTCTAGGGTTCCAGTGGTGTGGAGTATCTTAGGATATCCCTTCTAAGGAGAAGGATAAGTAATTACTGTGGCCCCACCTATAGTCAAGAAAGAAACACAGCACATAGTGAACATGTATGGATTTTGGAAACAACATAGTTTTCCTTTGGAGGTGTTACTAGGGCTCGTTTACTGAGCGGACTACTGCTAGTTTGAATGAAGCCCAGAACAAAAGAAGGCTCTTCAAGGCAGTAGTACAAGTTTCTCTGCCACTTGGGCCATATTATGGAGGAGAACTAGTGGTGCTTGAAGTGTTAGTAGCAGATAGGGATGCTATTTATTTATTTTTTAAACATTTTATTTATTTATTTGACAGAGATCACGTGTAGTCAGAGAGGCAGGCAGAGGGGGGCGGGGAGCAGGCTCCCCACCGAGCAGAGAAGCCGATGTTGGGCTCGATCCCAGGACCCCACCGGGATCATGACCTGAGCTGAAGGCAGAGGCTTTAACTCACTGAGCCACCCAGGTGCCCCAGGGATGCTATTTAGAGACTTTGGCAAACCTTTGCGTATGAATCACAGGACAAGTCTATAGGATTTGAAGCCAAAGTTCTGTCATTCTGTGCCCCTAACTTCTTCCTCCTCTTTTATTGAGGTGTAATTGACAGCATATCTGTCTCAGGTATGTAGCATAATGACTGAGTATTTGTATACATTGCAAAATCATCACAGTGAGCCTAGTTAACACCCCTCACCATACATCATTGTAATTTTTTATGATGATGACTTTTAAAATTTACTGTTTTAACAACTTTCATATATGCAGTAGAGTTTTATTAACTGTAGTCATCATGCTGTACAATGACATATCCTTATTTCATGACTGACTGACTTTATCCCTGAAAGTTTGTGCCTTTGGACCCCCTTCACCCATTTTGCCTATTTCTTCCCCCTGCCTCTGGCAGACAACAATTGTTCTCTGTGTCTATGAGCTTGTTTTTTCCTTTTTATTTTGTTAGATTCTGTATATAAGTGAGAACATACAACATTTATCCTTCTCTGTCTGACTTATTTCACTTATCATAATGCCCTCAAGTTTCACTCACATGGTCACAATGGTAAGATTTCAGTTTTTACTGGCTGAATAGTATTCCATTGTTCTTTATTCATTTATTCATCCATCAGTGGGCACTTAGGTTGTTTCCGTATCTTGGCTATTATAAATAACACAGCAGTGAATATGGGAGTGCATATATCTTTTTGAATTCATGTTTTCTTTTTTTTTTTTCAGATAAATATCCAGGTGTAGAACGGATAAATAATATGATAGTGTTTTCTGTACTGATTGAACCAATTCACAATCCCATCTGCAGTGTATGAGTGATCCCTTTTCTCCACATCCTCAAGAACACTTGGAATTTCTTGTCTTTTTGATAACAAGCATTCTAACAGATGTGAGGTGAATATTGTGGCTTTGGTTTGCACTTCCCTGGTGATTAGTCTTTTCACGTGCTGGTTGGGCATCTGTATGTCTTCTTTGGGAAAATGTGTTTTCAGATCCTCTACCTGTTTTTTAATCAGATTGTTCTAGCCCCTCCCCTTTGAGATACAGCCTTTACCCTGCCACTGGGCCTTAGTATACTAAGACTGAATGCTTAACCACAGGCCACAAATTACCCTGTTATCTGAGCTTCCCATCTTGTTCTCTGTGCTGTTTGGCCCACGAAGACATAAACTTGGTTATGTACAGCAGCACTCCCTCAACAAATGGAAGTGTTTTATATGAGACTGGGCCTGAGCATACCCTGAAGTTACTAGTTACATGAGGAATGAGCCCAAATGTTCATAGTCACCATTTCTATTACATACACTTCCTTCTCTCCCCCAGTCTCTATCTGGGACCTCACTGGAAATTTTCTATGATCAGTTGACTAAGGAAGAGAAGACTCAGGCCTGGTTCACAGACGGCTCTGTGTAACATCCAGACATTACGCAAAAGTGCAGCACTGTATCACTATAGCCCCTTCCTAGAAGATGCCTGAAGACAATGGTGAAGAAATCTGTTCTCAGTGGGCAGAACATTAAGCAATGCAATTGGATATTCACTTTACATTTAAGGAAAAATGGCCAGAAGCGTGAGTATATGCCTGTTCATGGCTATTGGTCCATCAACAAATGAATGGATAAACAAAATGTGATATTTATGACAAGACATGATGTATGTGTGTGTGTGTGTGTGTGTGTGTGTGTGTGTACCTATCCCACAATGAAATACTATTCAGCCTTAAAAAAAAAAAAAAAAAGGAAATCCTGTTACCTACTACAACATAGATGAAACTTGAGGATTTTATGGAGGTGAAATAAGCCAGTCACAATAAGACAAAGACCGCATGATTTTTCCTAAATGAGGCATCTGAAGAAATTAAAACATACAAGTAAGAAGTAGAATAGTGGTTACAAGGGGCCCGTAGAAAGGGGAAGAGAGGAGCTGTTGCTTAATGGGTTTGGAGTTTCATTTCTGCAAGGTGAAAAAGTTCTGGGATCTGTTTCACAAAGAAAATAAAAAACTATTGAGTCATTCACTTAAAAATGGTTCAGATAGTTAGTTTTATAATGTTTTTACTAAAATAAAAATTTTTAAAAGTACATTTTTTAAAAGTTCAGCTTTAGAAGAAATATGTACCTGAGGTTCATTTCACTAGAACAAGAGAAATTCCTGGCAGGTGGGGAGCGGGGCCTGGGGTCCACAGTGGAAATGAGGAGGAAAGGTGAAGATAGTCACCCTGAGGAGCAGGACATGCTTCTTTCAACAATAGAGAGGTACTGAGAAGCCAAGGGTCCTAAGGTGCTGTGTGTGTGTGTGTGCGTGTATGTGTGTGTGTGTATTTCAATGGTTTTCTCCTTGTTAAAAGAAAATGATTTCTGACATTCCTATAAAGTCATTGAGGTCAAGAAGTGTTTACAAGTTAGACAAGGATAGCAGCTGCAGCTGAGTGAAGTAGTTATTTCTCACTCCAATAAGCCAAGCACTTATATAAAAGCACCTTTGGTACACACACACCTTTATTAAGCTATATACTGAAGAACCAGCAGGAATCGATACTGTACTATTTTGGAATTTTAGAAGAATAAAAGATATAGGTATTTGTGAGCACGACTAGAAAAATTCTTAAGCAGATTCTATTTGGAAAAATTAAGAGGGCTAGACAACTAGAGAAGTGTGTTGAGATGTGTTTGTTTAGATTACTAGGAGAATGGAGGAGATTTCTGAAACCAGAAGCATTGGTGGGTCTTTGTAGGGAATTGTGCTGTCTGCCAGGAAGACAGAGGACTCTCCAGGAGCTGTGGGCTCCAGGATCTCAGTAAAACATTTTTACCCAGGGTAGGACTGAGTTGTAATAAAGAGGATCTGTGGTAGAGAATGTAGAATCCATTACATGCACATATAAGTAAAATTGAAATGTGAGAGAGCTGGGAGCCAGGGAGGGCAGCTCAAGGTCAAAATGTGCACATTGAACAAGAATTAAGGAAAATGAAGCCAGCCTCTGAAATCAGATTAGTCAGAAAAGAACATGTAAATCTTATACTGTAAGAAAGAGATCTACGTAGAGAATAAGGATTCAGTGGTCAAGACTAGCCTTCCCAGTCTAATAAAATCTTATTTCTCACACCAGAGGGGAGTGAAAATAAAATGGATTCTGACACTTTCTTTTTCTTGAAGATAGAGCTAACTTTTGGAAGCCAGAACTTATTTACAAGGGGATTAATAACTATTAAGTTATTGATAGCTATATATCCAGTAAGTTACAAATCTTGGTTCAAATAGAGTTTTCTTTATTGCCTTACTAGCTTAGATGATCTGAATTAGAGTAATTTCCATAGTTAGTTGTGCAGAAGAGCTTGATGTTTGGTTACCTCTGAAATACCAGACATTATTTTCACTTGATCCTGCTTGATACTGACTGGTTAATTACAAGTATATTTTAGTAAACTATCTTATTTCTTATAATACAAGATGGCATTAACTTCAAGGTACTCCATTATTTTATGTGACACTAATTAATAAAAAAGGAAAAACATCACTACAGATATAATTATGAAAAAAATTCTGACCACATTGCATTTTGTTTTATACTTATAGAAATAACTCATTCAAGTTTATTTAGATCTAGATATTTATTATGTAACATTCTTATGTATACATAGGGAAATAAAATATAAATTAAATAAATGAATGAAGATATGTCAAAAATTTATTTTTATTCAGAGTTATCAGTGTTCATGTTTCTTCATAAAATACCGTCTTCTGAGACATCAAGAGAGTTGGTTTGACACATTTCTTTTTAATTTATTTTTTGACACATTTCTTAAGATAGCGCTTTACTATTGTCTCAGGGATTTTTTTCGCAGCTGCTAACATCTATCTTAAAAGTTTCTTTCTTATGCACACACAATGATGACAAATTCCACCTGCTGCCTGGCCTTGTGATTCTAAGATAAGCCTCATTTTCCACATATTTGACTGATAAATTGGGGAAAGAATGAACTAGAAAATTCTGGTTCAATAACTTTCTCTTATCCTTAGCTATCAGCTTACAGGTAACACAGATACCTCTTCATTCCACTTTTGAAAGTTTTTTAGGGGAGGGAATTCCAAATAAGGACCCCCAAAAGGTGGAATTAATGTTTTATGAAGCCCACTTGCTAGCAGATAAGCTATCTTCTTAAACAGATCTTCATATGCATGTTTATTTCCTAAATAGTTTTAAAATCAGATCAGAGAGAATATTATCCTTTAATATGGATGAAAGCAAATAATATGTGTGCACTACTTTCAGTGTTTTGAGTGTTTTGACATTTGGGTGTGTGGCTGCAGTTTTAGAAAGGGGGGTGGGCTACAGAGAGTGGAGAAATTATGTGAGATGGCTCAGATAAAACTCTGAATTCAGTGAGTTTTTGAAATTTCTAATAACAATATTATTGGAATAGAAATCATTTCAGGTGGTCAGACTTTTAATTTGCAATCTCTTATCCAATTCTTTAAACATAAGATCTTTAATTGTCATTTAATGTTAGACATTTTGCAATAAAATACAAAACAACCTAGCCTTGGAAACAATCCCTTTTCTAGGGGAGAGCACATGATTAAGCAAAAGACATAAAATGCAGCGCATGCTATTACAATATTGATAGATCGCTATAGATAGATAGGAAGCTACTATAGCCATATTGCTGTCTCCAAATGCAAATGTATGAGAAAGTCACTTTATTTTCTCTAATTAACTTAAGTTTTTCTACAAGCCCTCAATGCCTCCAGGCCCTTAGTAAATGTGGTCCACTAATTCTAGGGGTATTGTGCTCTGGGTTTATATTCTGGTACAGTCATTCAGTCAAAGAGCATGACTTGAGTGTCTATAATGAGCACTGTTATGGTTCTTGCACCTTCTATAGCCCAGAGAAATTGTAGGGCATAAGCTACCTTGAGGATTGGTTGTCTTGGCAATTTTAGAAAACACAGAGCAGGTGCTGAGAGCTAGGGATCCAGCACAGATCATCTAGTGCTTATCCTCTCCTGGGGTCATTTTTTCATGTGATTATGGGTAGGGCCCACTCTATTCCTTCTACTGTTTCTAATATACTCATTTTTTACTGAAATCCCACCCATCCTCAGTGATCTTAAGATTTTGAAGACAAAAGCCCGGAAGTTCTGCCAACTTGTCCTACTTATATTTTCCCCTGGCAGACAACTCCCCTGAGGCAGAAATGCATGAGAACTGCTATTCCAAGAATTTTGGAGAAAGACAAAGAAGAAAATGTGGTTAGGCAGGATGAAAAAAACTCCCCAAATTATGTATAAAAATATTACCTAGCCATGCCAGTCAAGTGATGGTCAGGAAAGATTATCTTTAATCGGATAACTGAAGTAGAAAGGCCAAAATTGAGACACAGTAAAAGTGCTGGTTTGTTTTTTGTTTTTTGTTTTTTAGAATCCATGGGCTAGAGAAGACATTTTATACTTGTGACTGAGAGGTTTTCAATATAACTATATCTTAGAATATGAGAGGAGGCAAAGGTTAAGGATAGAAAAAAATAAGAGGCAAAATAAACAGGCTAGACTTCAATAAGACCATGTAAAGTAATTTTATTTTAAGGGCAATAGGAAGTTTTGAAAATGTTTAAAGCAAGGAAAAGACATGGTTGATTTGCATTTTAGAAGTACTCTGGTTTCAAGCCAGAGGGAAAATCCTCACACCTCTCACTTCTAAATGCTTCTTTTCTCCCAGAGCTTTTATTGCACTAGTAATCGTTCCACCTGCTATTTATTTTATAAGATATATTGCAATTCAACCATAGAAATTAAATATCTTAGCATAATATTTTGGAGATATTAAACCATTTTTTTTCTAACTGCATTAATTCCTAGTTCATACTTGTTCTGGAGTTTTCATCTCAAAGTGTGTGTCTGATAAAATGTGATCACAGTTTATTCCATACTGGAGAAAAGATTGCCTGTTTAATTCATTATGAGAATTTCAAGCATGAAAACAAATTGTTTAATCAAATTAATTATAGAATATTCGAATCTTTAAATTTAATTAAAGAAAGCAACTTTTTTTTAAAGATTTTATTTATTTATTTGACAGAGAGAGACAGAGATCACAAGTAGCAGAGAGGCAGGCAGAGAGGGAGGGGGAAGCAGGCTCCCTGCTGAGCAGAGAGCCTGATGTGGGGCTCGATCCCAGCACCCTGGGATCACTACCGGGATCACTACCAGAGCCGAAGGCAGACGCTTTACCCACTGAGCCACGCAGGCGCCCCTAAAGAAAACTTTAAAATGTAGCTTTTGTTTTAATAAATTATTCTAAAGAGGGATATTTAATTTTTTTTTTCATTTTAATAGTAATAGCCCTCACTGTCAGGAAATATAATTTATATAAACATATATATATATATCATATACATATTTAATAATTGAAGAGTAAGAACTGTTATATATGGTTAAGAGAAGTCCTATATACATATCACAGCTTTAAGCTAATAGATACATGGGGAAAATTGAAAGCCTTTTATTAATCATGACTTAGTCATCTAGTGCACCACACACCACGTGTGTATGTGTATATTTTGAGTATCAACCATTCATTAGTGTTATGACGTTAAAATAAAAGATCAAATAATTCCTAAGGTAATGAAGAGTAAAACAAATTGTTTTCATTTTTTATTTTTGTTGTATTTTATATATATATACATATATATATATGTTTGTGCCACAAACATGCATGTTTATATACACACAACAAGGATTTAGTTGCACCCACACATTTTTGTATGTTGCGCATTTTGATTTTGCTTCAGGTTAAATATCTTTTTTTCTTTAAAGATTTTATTCATTTATTTGACAGACAGAGATCACAAGTAGGCCTGAGGCAGGCAGAGAGAGAGGGAAGCAGGCTCCCCACTGAGCAGAGAGCCCGATGTGGGGCTCGATCCCAGGACCCTGGGATCATGACCTGAGCTGAAGGTGGAGGCTTTAACCCATTGAGCCACTCAGACGCCCCTAAATATCTTTTTAAATGTCACTTGAGAATCCCTCTTTGATCTAATGATTGTTTAGGTGTATGCTGATTACTTTTTGGTACTTGGATAAATTTTCAGATATGTGTTTGCTCTTTATTTCTAGCTTAATTCTGTTATGTGTCAAAGAAAGAACATACTTGGCTTGATTTGTTTTATTTCAAATTTGAGTGTTATGTTTTTTTGTTTTGTTTGTTTTTGTTTTGGAGTCCTAGAATATGAACTTTCTCTGGTAAATGTTTTTTGTTTTATGTTCACTTTAAAAGAAAGCATATTATGCTGTTTGAGAAAGGAATATTTTGTAATAGCCAGGTAGTACTAGTTACTCGATGGTCTTGTATGTGTTTTTTTGATTTTGGTTTTGGTTTTTTATCATTTCTGATTTTCTGCCTATTCTGTTGATCACTAAAAAGGATAATGCTGAAGTCTCCAAATACAGTTGTGACTTTATCTATTTCTCCTTTAATTTTTTTTCTAAGATTTAATTTATTTATTTGACAGAGAGAGAGATCACAAGTAGGCAGAGAGGCAGGCAGAGAGGAGGAGGAAGCAGGCTCCCCGCTGAGCAGAGAGCCCAACATGGGACTGGATCCCAGGATCCTGGGATCATGACCCGAGCTAAAGGCAGAGGCTTTAACCCACTGAGCCACCCAGGCGCCCCTCTCTTTTAATTTTTAACAGCTCTTTGCTTCACAAATTTTGATACTCTATTTTTGCATTTAGTATTTACATGTCTTCTTAGAGATGTAGTTCCCTTTATCATTGTTTAATGTCTCTCTATATCCCTGACAGTATTCCTTGTTATAAGTTTTAATTCTCTGGATATTAATATTGCTATTAGTTTTTTATGTGCATATGTTTGCATGGTATATCTTTCCCCATCTTTTAAATATTACAGTTAAAGTGAATTTCTTTTAGGCAACATACAGTTGGCTCTTTTTTTGTTGTTGTTATTAATCAAATCTGAAAATCTGTATTTTACATGAAGTATTAGACCCATTTACTTTCTTACATTTAATTTTGTGGTAGGAATACTTAACATGAGATCTATGCCCTTAATAAAATATTAAGTGTATATTTTTATTAACTATAGATGCAGTGTTGTAAATCTCCAGAGCTCATTCAGTCTTGTTTAACTCAAACTTCATGCCTGATGATTAGCTACTCATCATTTCCTCCTCTCTCCAGACCCTGGCAAACCACCATTTCACTATTTGATCCTATGGATTTGACTATTCCGGATCCTTCATGTAATTGGAATGAGGATCTCAGAGAGATGTCTGTACTCCCATATTCATTGCAGCATTATTCACAATAGTCAAGAAGTACAAACAACATCAATGTTCATCAACACATGAGTGGATAAGGAAAGGGGAATATATATACACAATGGAATACTGCTCAGCCTTAATGAAGGAAATTCTGCAATATGCAGCCACATGGATGGACCTTAAGAACATTATGCTGAGTGAAATGGAAAATGTAATTAAAGTCCATTTGAATATGATAGGCTTAAGATATTTGTCCCTGCTTAATGTTCTCTTGAGGTTCTTAGATATGTGCTATATTGTCTAATTCTGGAATGCACTCTGTTATTATTTTTTAAAATGTTCTTTCTCTAGTTTCTTTTCTCCTTTGTGGATATCAATCACACTTAAGTTAAAACACTTAATATTATTAACAGCTCTTGATTTTTTTTTAATGTGTGTGTTTCAAGTTATATAATTTCTATTGACCTCTCTTTAAATTTACTGATTCTTTCCTTGGCTGCCTCAAATTTTTGATGAGCCTATCAAAGGCATTCTTTATTTCCATTGCTGTTTTCTTATTTCTACCATTTCTGTTTGATTCTTTCCTATAGTTTCTATCCCTTTTCTGCTGAAATTATGTATTTGATCTTAAGTGTTGCTCAGTATTTTTTTTTAGAAACTTTTTCTTCTTTGTTTTACTGAATGTTTATTAAAAGAAAAAGCAATGAGCAGTGAAAAGCATCCTGTGTTTTGTTTGTTTGGTTTTACTTTTTGGTGGGAGCAGGGTGGGGCATAGAAGGTAGGAATATAGATGGAGGCAGCCCAGAAGGAAAGATAGCTCTATACATCCCTACTTCTTTCCTGGGCCAGCCAGGTTCAAAGCCCTTAATTACATCTTGCTATGCAGCTGTAAATGTGTGTATGACTACACAGACAGTTGGTTTGACCTTCACAGGGAGAGGATGGGAACCTAGAGTTGGAGCCACTAAGGACTACTAAGAACTTGACATTATTCTACAGTACTTTATACAAAATAGAGCAACCAGGTTCAATCTGAAGGGACAGAGTTGGTTTCCTGACAAGTCAAGTGAGGCTAATAATTGAAGAGGCTACTCTGAGCTCAGAATGGGCAGCTGGTCCTCCTTTGGAAGAACTTGGAGGAAGAAAAATTTAAGGACTGAACTAATCCAAGGTCAAATTTCTTTTCATTCCCTGGATCGTGACACATTAAGGGAAAGGAATAATCAAGAATGCCTCATTTCTGGTTTTGCTATAAAGTTTCTGTCTGTAAATTCCCCCCGCCTCCCACCTGACATATTAAATAATATTTATTATGGTGATTTAAAATTCCCTGTCAGATATTTCCAACATCTGTGTCATATCTGAGTCTGGTTCAGATTATTGATTGGCCTATTCTTAATGAGTTTATTCTTGCATTTACATATATATCATATTTCATGTTTATGCTGACATCATAGATAGGTTAAGAAAAACTGAGGTGAATACTATTTATGCTTGGAAATGGGTACACCTCTCCATGACACCTTTAATGCAAAAACTGAGTTAAGAGCTGGTCTGGACTTGTAGAGTTGTTGCTGTGGGTATCCTCAGTGTACTACAGCCTTCAGATTCCTATAGAAATGCTTTGTATTTGGAACAGGGTTGGTTTTCTAAAGCAGTGTAGAGTTCTTCCCCCTTGTGGCATGCCTCAGAGTCTCTGCATGCTCTTTTTCTCTATTATCCCTCTTCAAAAAGTATTCTAGAGTTACTTCTTAACTGAAGCTTCTTCACTTACTAGAGTGGTGTGGTCTTAGAGGTGCATTTTCTAATGTTCCAATTAAGCCTCACTGTTAACCCTGAATAATGTCCCTGGGTGTGAGGTTAGAGCCTTTGTAGTCTTGCTGTCCCTTCTCTAACTGTAGCTCTGGGCCCAGGGCATAATCCTACTGATTTCCAAAGAGTGTCTGCTTATTTTTATTGAAGTGTAATTAACATACAGCATTATATTAGTTTTAGATGTACAATATAATGATTCAACAACTCTGTACATTTCTCAGTGCTCATAAAGATAAGGGTACTCTTAACCCCCTTTATTTCACTCATACCCCCACCCCCACCCAGCTCACCTCTGGCAACCACCGGCTTTTCTCTATAGTTTTTGTTTTGTTTTTAAAGATTTATTTACTTTAGAGAGAGAGAGAGAGAGAGAGAGAGAGCATGAGTGGGAGGGGCAGAGGAACAAGGAGAGAGAATCTCAACCGACTCCATGCTGAGCATGGAGCCCCAAATGGGGCTCAATCTCACAAATCTGAGATCATGACCTGACCAGAAACCAACAGTCTGGCATTTAACCTACTGTGCTACCCAGATGCCCCTGTTCTCTGTCCTTAAGAGTCTGGTTTTTTGTTTGTCCTTTTTTCTTTCTTCTTTTGTTTTTAACCCTGAATGTGGTAAGTTGTCACCAATGCCTTGAGGATTGGAGTTTTCAGTTGCCATTCATTCCCAAAGAGTGTCGATTTTACTTGGTGGTGGGTAGGGAAGAGGGTCTGAGTGGTTTCCTACTCCTCCTGCACAGCCACTTACTCCTAGCCCAGATCTGCACCTTGTGGGTGCTTCTTAGGTTTTTTTTTTCAAATATTTCCAGTGGGCCCAGGTCGGGTTCATGGTGAAATTATGCAAGAGGGTGTAGACTTCCAATGTCCTTGACTCCCAGCAGTTTCACAGGGTCATTCCAGCGCCCC
Organism: Taxidea taxus jeffersonii; assembly: GCA_003697995.1. Classification (NCBI taxonomy): domain Eukaryota; kingdom Metazoa; phylum Chordata; class Mammalia; order Carnivora; family Mustelidae; genus Taxidea; species Taxidea taxus. Next base: position 22,288 of record RCUC01138888.1, on the reverse strand, counting down.
TCCCCCATCCCCCAGCTCTTATCAATTTGTAATTTTAACTAAATTACCTTCACATCTGCCCCAGGTGAATGAGTCCCTACATTTCTTCCTTCTCTGTATGCATTGTCTCTTGAAGATTTCATACTAGTAGGTTGCTGTGTGATTTACTTTCTTCAATGGGTTCAAAAAGGTGTAATTTTGAAATTAGTTTATATTAATTAATCAATCATTTCCCCTGTAAGATTTGCTGAGGTGCTCCTTCCAGGACTCCACAACCTGGGATAAAATTAGGTTAGAAACTGCAAGAATGATAGACATTTAAAGGCATAAATATTCTTCAATTGACTTCTAGAATAAAATGAAAGTCTAAGTGCATGCTTTCATAACAGTCTTATTCCCAATCTTACCAAATCAGTGTATCAGTAATTAATAAGTATAATTTCATATCACTTAAAGGGGTATCAATATATGAAAACTTTTAACCAATTTCTTCAATTTGAAAAATGGATAGTAGATTATTTATTGATGAAGCAAAGTAGAGAAAGTCACAGCTTATATACGCATATGGAGAGTGCTGAGAACAAAGAAGCTGAGCTGCTTTGGGAACCAAAGGGACTTTGGACTTGGAGACAGCAGGTATTTCTGGGGGAACTAGTGAGAGGTGGAGGCAGGAATCAGAAGTACTAACTGAAGACATGAATGTCATTTATATAACAGTATATTATGCATTCACACTTCCCACCCCTGCCTTTATTTAGAGATTGCAGGGAAGCCAGGAATTTGCCTACCACAAGAAAAAAAGTAGGATTCTTTTCTGATGTATTATATAATCTCTCAGAAGTAAGAGTGAACAGTTAGTATGGGTGGAGCTGATTTAAGAATAGCCTTTCCTATTCTGACACTTGGATAGCCCTTCATATATGGGTCAGTTCCTCTTATACTTACTGTAAAGGATAATCTCTGTGTAGCCAGGCTTTTCTTATTATTACAAAGAAAGTAGTAATTTTAAAGAACTTGTTTACTACTTGCCACGCACCAGTGCTTCTCTAAGGTGAGAGCCACGGAAACATAAAACTTTTATGAAGTATTTGAAAAGGCCTAAAATCAAAGGTGAAATACTAATATTAGAAATGCAGGAAAGTTACAAAAAAAGATATGTGATGAGTAAGAAGACATTTTTCTTTAAATTTAAGAATTCCAAATATTAGAAAAAATTATAAAGATCTTGGATTCATAGTGAAAAGAATTATGTGAAAATGGAATAATATAAGAAGAGATGTCTTTGGGAATATTGAAACATGATTTCCAAAATTAAAATATAATAATAGATTTGTTGGGAAATAGATTTGGTTAAAATATGCCCAGATATTAAAGAATGATAAAATCACAAAATGCCCGGGTGGCACAGTTGTTTAAGTGTCTGACTCTTGGTTTCAGCCCAGATCCTGACCTCAGGCTGGTGAGATGCAGCTCCATATGGGGCTTGGAGCCCAGCGTGAAGTCTGCTTATGATTCTCTCCCTGTCTCTCTGGCCCTCCTGCTCATGCTTGCTCTCTCTCTCTCAAATAAATAAATAAATCTTTAGAAAATGATAAAATAACTTAAAATACGTGTAAAAAGTAAGAGATACAGGGAATCTAAGAAACCTGAAATAAAAATACAAATAAAATATGTAAATTGTATTTTAATATTTTCAAGCCACTTGTTTCCTAATCTGTAGTTCACATTCAAATGTATATGTGTTTTCATTAAAAGTTCTGGCATATTACAAACATACAGATATGTGTATATACTCTCTCACACACAGTATACATGTGCAAATGTATACAATATATGTAAAAATATTAAAGTAACCACCAGTATTGCAGGAGATAAACCAGTGTACCCATCTACCTCTCTAGAGTCCTATGTATGGAAAGGCATGAACATAACTATTTTTTCTTACCATTGAAGCCCTGCTATATTAATTTTTTTTAGTTTTAATATACTACTTTAACCAATATATTAAACAAAAAAATCATAGTATGCTAATTTACACTCTGATGTAAGTTCCTTATCTCTTCACCACTACCCAGTAACATTTTGTGAATCATAATATGATAAACACTGTTTCAGTATCATCTTGGGCAAATTTCACAAGGTTCTGATTACATTTGATTATCATATCTCAGTATGTATCATCTAGTATCTGGTTCAAAATGTCACTCATATTTAGAATTTTACTTATACCTCCACAAACTGTCTAGACATGTGTGTGTGTGTGTGTGTGTGTGTGTTTTAAAGATTTTATTTATTTATTTAACAGAGAGAGAGAGAGAGAGAGGGAGATCACAAGGAGGCACAGAGGCAGGCAGAGAGACTTGGGGGGGGAGGAAGCAGGCTCCCTGCTGAGCAGAGAGCCAGATGTAGGGCTCAATCCCAGGACCCTGAGATCATGACCTGTACTGAAGGCAGAGGCTTAACCCACTGAGCCACCCAGGCATCCCTGCATATATATATATGTATATATATATATTTTTAATGACTTTTAATGACTCCTCCTGTTTCATCTTGGAGTAGGCGACTCCTGTCTTATAGGCTCTACATTGTTTAATGTGTTTGGTCAAGGAGAGTGAAGAGAAAACGTAGCAGGTACTTCAATCATGAAGAACATACATATCTTAGGGGAAAAACTCACAAGGGATGGGAGGGAAAAACTAAGCTGCTTCTTACTTGGTCCATCACACACACACACACACACACACACACACACACTTTCTCCTAAATACTTCATTTCCCCTCTATAGGTATTGCTTATATGATTTAGGATATATAGGATAGGTTGATAAAACCCTTAATTATCCCTAAAGTAAATGCCTGCATTGCAAGTGTTTATGATTCCCTTAATAGGATGAGGACCCTGAATTCTATGCATCTCAATTTAGAATCCTAGTTACGAACATCCGCACCGGTCACAATGCTCACATGACATGCCCATTTTGAGAATGTCTCCCTACTGCTAAGATATGTCTCAGCCATTTACTGTGATGTATGATTGTTGAAAAGTTATTTCATCTCTTAGTGCCTTTTTTCCTCATCTCTGAAACAAAAATATCAGAACATTTTTTTAAGTTTTATTTATTTGATAAATCTCTCCACCCATTGTGGGGCTCAAAATCATGACCCTAAGATCAAGAGTCGCATGCTCCTCTACAAAAACCAGCCAACTGCCCCTCATATGTTTTATTAAAGAAAGAATATTAAACATGGAGTGTGGAGCACAAAGCCCAGCATATTGTGTTTAATAAACACCATGATTATTGTTATAATAATCCCAGTCTTCCCATGATTGGACAGAGGTGAGTTCTTTTCCCCAGAGCTCCAAAAGAACAAAGTAATGGTTTGCGGGTAAAATCACTTTATAAGAAGTCAGAAAAATTTAGTTGAAATTCTACATGTCTAACCATGTGACCTGCAGAAAGGAATTTACCAATTTAGGTTTCATTTATCTCATCTGAAACTGAGAGGTGGGAGATAAGCTGTGATATCTAGGGCATTTTCTGATTTGTAAATTATTTTATTGTATATCAGTATTTTTTTTCATTTTACTAATTCTTCACATTAAAGAATACAATTTTCCCTCTAAATGAGTCTAGTAATAGGAGCAGTCCACCAGCAAGCCACCTCAGTTAGTTGTTCATTGCATAACCTGACACCAGTGACAGGTTGTTATCAAAGAACTGATAAACATTTAAGCTAAGAAGGTAAACCAAGAAAGGGGACCTGGAAATCAAAAAGGAAAATTACCTTAACTGACAGTTTCAATAAAAGTATATGCCTCCCCAAGAATAGACTAATTGAGCCTAATCTCCCTTTCTTTCTTTGAATGTCTACTAACAGTGAGTATTCCAAGAGTCAAGTGGTAAAATGTCCTTTATTTTACCCAATAGAGAACTAAGTGTTTGAAGGAAGGGGTGCTTTTTAACTCCCTTATCAAAATGATGTCAAATCCACATGATTCTAGCAAGCACACAAGCTTTTAATTTTCTCCAGAAAATTATGTTACTATGGTTTAAAATGCCCACTGGAATCCCAGGCCTTTAGTAGTTCGTAAACTGTGGACCTAATGTGTAAAATTACTCACTTCATCCAATCAGGAAGATACCAGATTTTAGATTGGATAGGATCCTTTGACATGTCTTTGTGGGACCAAAGGAATCTTCAGTAAACATTTGGTCCTAGATGTCTGGAGCCCAGGAAGCAGGTTTGGACTGCAGATGTACATTTGATGCTTACTTCATAAGTGTTATTAAAATAGGGATCAGGGCGTCTGTGGCTCAGTGGGTTAAAGCCTCTGCCTTCGGCTCAGGTCATGATCTCAGGGTCCTGGGATCAAGCCCCGCATCGGGCTCTTTACTCAGCGAGGAGCCTGCTTCCTCCTCTCTCTCTGCCTGCCTCTCTGCCTACTTGTGATCTCTGTCAAATAAGTAAATAAAATATTAAAAAAATAAAAATAAAATAGGGATCAGTTGAGGTTAGCTAAAATGAGCATGTATGCAAAGGGCCTAGATTGTAGCCTTAAGGACATTTTACTTGAAGATCTTTAGTAAAGAAAGTGAAGAATTCCAGGAAAATGTGGCCTGAATGATGAAACAGTGCTTTGGTAACTTAGACATGGTTCCTTAGTGTGAATTTTGACTTCAAGGTAGTCATGAAAGATAAGGATATAAAAATGTCCATTGAATTTTCACCATGGGGATACCAAATCTAGAAGAGTTTCATTTAAGTCAATGAAAACTTGATTGGATTTACTAATTTGTTAGTTATTTCAAACTATATTAATTCAGGAGCTCCTATGCACCAAGCACTCTTCAAGATTATTGGGGTAGAGCTAAAAATGAAAACAAACAAACAAAAACAACACAGGAATTCCTGCCTTACTTAACATTTAGAGTAGCGGTAAAGCTAATAAATGAATTAGTAAACATAATGTCAGAAAGGTATAAGGGCTATGAGAAAAATAAAGCAGAAAAAAAAACAGTAACAAGGAGGTTTTAAGGGCTGTAGTTTTAAATAGCATGACTGTAATAGTTTTCTATTGTTACTCTAACAGACTACTAAAATTTAGTGTCTTAAAATTGAATCATGTTGTATACCTGAAACTAATGTAATGTTATATATCTCCATAATGTTATAGCGTCCCTGGTGGTCTAGTGGTTAGGATTCGGCGCTCTCTCCATAATGTTATATATCTCAATATAACTCCAAAAACAACAACAACAACAACAACAACAACAAATTAGTGACTTAATAACACAAATTTAGGGGTGCCTGGGTGGCTCAGTGGGTTAAAGCCTCTGCCTTTGGCTCAGATCATGATCCCAGGGTCCTGGCATCGAGCCCTGCATCAGGCTGTCCGCCCAGCAGGGAGCCTGCTTCCTCCTCTCTCTCTGCCTGCCTCTCTGCCTACTTGTGATCTCTGTCTGTCAAATAAATAAATAAAATCTTTAAAAAAACCCACAAATGTATTATTTTACAGTTCTTTACTTTGGAAGTCTTATATCTCACTGGGCTAAAACCAAGATGTTGGTAGGGCTGTATTACTTGGTGAGTGCTCAAGAAAGAATCCACTTCTTGCCCTTTCCATCTTCCTTTTGCCCTCTCCATCTCAATTAATGGTTTCACCAGTCAGTTGCTGAAGACTGAGAGCTATGAGGCTGGCTTCCTGACCAGTCTTCTTCTGCTCATATTCCCCTACAGCTTCCTCTCCTCATAACAGCTTTACAGTACAAATCAGATCATGTTGCTTACATGCTTAAAATGCACCAGTGGATTTCCATTGCAACTGGAATAAAATGCCAGTCTCTATGACATATAAGGCCTCACATCCTCCTCTACCTTCATATAGCGGTGCCGCCACTTGGTTCCCAGTCTGCAACAGCGTTACTTTTCTGTTTGATCCTCAAACACTCCAAACTTACCCTGACTTTTGCACTGGCAATTAGTTATGCTCAGAATGTTCTTCCCTAGAACTCCCTCGTGCTAAGTCTTCTCAAATGAGCAGAACTGGCCCTCAGCTGTTCCCTCTGGATAAAGCACACCTTTTTCCATATAATCACTAGTCAGTCCATCTTCCTTCTAATTTTATGTTTCATCCAAGTGATCATTCTCTAAAGTAATTTATTCATTGTATGTTTGACACCCAGTAAAATATAATATCCAAGATACAGGAGTTGTTACATAAGTCTGCATGAGCTATTTTCATGTTACTTATATGTGAATTGTGTGTTTTGGTAGTATGCCTGTGATTTCCAAAATGGAAGTAATAATGTCTGTCTTGTAATCCACCATCATACCAAGGCCTTGGACTGTGCTGGTACCTGGTAAGTAAGATGTTCACTAGTGTGAATGAATGAACAGGAGGATTTCTAAAAGACATTGCTCTTGTTGCTTACAGTGTGGCAATTAGGACAGCTTTACACTCTCTATGTTGAAAGTCATGAAGTAATATCCTGATTTAACTTAAGTGTCCATTGACTTATCACATTAAACTGTGGACTTAAATGATTTATTTGGCTTAGACTTACATGTTTTCAGCAATATCTCTACTGTAAAATAATTGAGTCTAGTTAAAAAGCTTCCCAAAATTTTACTGCAGAAAAGGATTGGTTGCAAAAGTCTGAATAAATTGTAAAAGGCATTCCAAGCATGGCTAATGTAATCCATAGGAAACCAAAGTCACATGTGAAATGTTTTCAGCTCCATTCCCTAGAGAACAAACATTGTGCTGCTTGGCTTTGTTTTAGAACCTTAAGACATGCCACATCGAGATCTTCCATGGATTCCTAGAGTCCCATCAATACTGTCCTATGACCCAAGTAGTATGGCAGCTGGAACTTCGTCCTCTCATATTTCCCATCCCATTTCCCCAGGCTGAACTCTCCAGGTCCCTTTTGCCTGCTACTGGTTATTAATTAGCTCCAAAATTTCTTGGTTTATAGGCTTTTTTTTTTTTTTTTTTTTTTGGTGTGGGTTTGCATTTCCTCCCTCAGTCTGTGCTGAGACTGACCCTTTTAAGCCTATGGTTGCAGAAAATATGGCACAGAACCAGATACCTATAAGGAACTTGCTATAGACCAGGTTGTTGCATGAGGTCATTCTTAGAAAATGAAGAGAACACTGTTTCTCCAATGTAACAGGATTCAAGAAAATATACGTGTTTGTTATTTTTAATCCCATTCACACAAATATCCTGATATGTCTCAAGGTCCTATTCATCTTTATAATAGTCAAGACATATTAAGTCTGCTTATTTAGTCTCCATTGTAACATTCACAGCCTTATAACAATTCACTGGCCTGATTGTCAGCATAATTTTTCTTGTGGCTAAAAGAGTTAAGAATTTCTTCTCATATTGCCAAAGAATTCTTGAGCATTTTCACAGCATGCTTAAACCTAGGGACAATCTTTCCTGTGTGTGTGTGTGTGTGTGTGTTTGTGTGTGTGTATGCACACTTGCAAGGTCTCCAAATCTGACAAAAGCAGACAGCTCACATAACATTTCTTATAATTATCATTGCCTCTACACTAATCAAGTTTAGTCCCATTCCAACTCCTTGCCTTACATCTGAACTTCTTCCTAATTAAACACTGCCAAAAGCCTGAGTAAATGTGATTCCAGTGAATGCCAGGGATTATTACTCAACCTAATTATCCACACACACAAAAGATATGTATTTCTGTTGACTTCAGAGCAGAGAGAATGCCAGCCTGACATCTCATTCTGAGGGTTTATTTGTACGGTCACTGTTGCAACCTATTGTCTTAGCCCAGATACTTTCGAAAATCCAGCCAGAGGTATAAATTACATATTGTTGTTGTTGTTGTTTTGGGTGGGTGTGGCTAGTCGGTGGGAACATCACTACATTACCAGGGGAACAAGACTAAGAGAACAAGTATGAGGGATACTCTAGGGAAGGAGAGAAAGAAGTATAAGTTTGAGAATAACCATGCTGGCCACAAATTCACAAGGAATTAACAGGCACACAGAATATCTCTGAAGAGGATGTATGGGATTACTGTGTCTGTAATTGTTCTTTAGGGTGGGAGAGAAAGAGGATCGATCTCTTTGTATGACCACTACTTCATGTCAGCTCTCTTGAATTGGCCCCATGGAGTTTATCTTCCCACATTTCTTTACTGGGTTATTGGCTCTCCCGGCAGCCCCTGGCGAAGCTGCAGCCTGCATGGTTCTAGAATTAGACCTAGGTTCTAGAATTTCTACTGCAGCTACTGCCCTATTAGGTGTGATGGTGACCAGGACAAAGCTCAGTCCTTGTCCCTAGGAGAGACTAATGAAATAGTCTTTTGAGACTGGGGGCAATGAGATACAAATGCTATGGTTGAACGGATGATAAGAGGAGTATAACCTAGGTGTCGAATCTGTTATTTTCGATCACCACTTTATTTAAAAATATATACTTTTACTAGATTCTCTGTGATTGTGGGAATATACCAATGACATGCAATATTTAAAATACAAAATATTGGAGTGCCTTGGTGGCTCAGTCATTAAAATACAAAGCATTTATTTTTTTCTTTCCCCTTCAGTATTAGCTATCATTCTTCAACTATCATTCTTTTAAAAAAAAAATATTTTATTTATTTATTTGACAGAGAGAGAGAGAAAGTGTGTGCAAGCTGGGGGAACAGCAGGCAGAGGGTGAGGGAGAAGCAGGCTCCCCGCTGAGCAGGGAGCTGGTTGCAGGACTCCATCCCAGGACACTGGGATCATGATTTGAGCCAAAGGCAGACATTTAACTGACTGAGCTACTCAAGTGTTCTTTAAAAAAAAAAAAAAAAGTTCTTTGTATGTTTGACCTGTGTTAGCATAGCAGACTTGGGATGTTTTTGTACTTCACTTTTTGCATGTAACTAAATTCTCCCAGAGCTAATCAGATGATTATACTAATGTGATCACATTCAACAAAAGTAACTGAAATCCCTGGGACCATGTTTCCAACTGTGTAATTCAGGAGTTGTAGCCCTGCTCAAAAGTCTCATTCAGGGGGCACCTGGGTGGCTCAGTGGGTTAAGCCTCTGCCTTCAGCTCAGATCATGATCTCAGGGTCCTGGGATCCAGCCGCATATCGGGCTCTCTGCACAGTGGGGAGCTTACTTCCCCCTCTCTCTCTCTGCCTGCCTCTCTGCCTACTTGTGATCTCTCTCTCTGTCAATTTAAAAAAAAAAAAACAATTAAAAAAAATAAAGTCTCATTCAGTTGTTTGAGCGGTATCCATCTAATATAACCTCACAAAAAGTCTTTCTTTACCTGTGGATCTCTCATATACAGATTTCCAGTACATAGCTTACACTTCCCTTGAACTGTAGCCATTAAGCAAATCCTGCCTTGAAAGTTGAGGAAAGATATGTCTGTGTCAAGGTTATAAACTGGCGATTATCTAGTAGTCCAAATTGTGATGGAGCCCTTATTTTAGCCACTGTGCTGAATTTTAAGCAGAAGTGGAGAAAACATCTCACCATCTATCCTTACTTTTCTAATTAAGATATTTTGTTCTTCCTTTGTCTTGGTGATTGCATTGCAGAAGGAGTCCTTAAACTTAGGTCAACAAGTGCCAATCTCTGATTTTAGTCAAGAAATCAGATTCTGAAAACACTCCTGCCATATGCCTCATATTGTGTTCCTTTCAGGAGACATTTTCAAATTACTCTTCTTTTTAAAAGCAAGAAACAGCTGTATGGACTTAACATGTTCTCCCCCAGATTCATATGTTGAAGCTGTAAGCCCCAGTGCCCACACGTGTGGAGATGGAGCCTCTGGGAGTTAATTAGAGTTAGATGAGATTACAAGGGTTGGGCCTTCACAATGAGATTGGTAGCTTTGTAAGAAGAGGAAGGAAAGATCACTCTGTCTACCCTGTAAGGATGTCGGGACAAGGCTGCCTTCTGTGAGCCAGAGCCCAACTCTGTCTCGGATTTCTAGTCCCCAGAGCTAAGAGGAAATAAAACTATTGTTTAAGCCACCCATTCTATGGTATGCAATGATTTTTGCCTCTTCTCCTGGAGGAACCCTGTGGCCCAGTTACATCACAATAGATAGACAACCTTAATGACAACCCGCCAATGAAGAACTCTATCCCAGGACCCTGGGATCATGACCTGAGCCAAAGGCAGAGGCTTTAATCCACTGAGCCACCCAAGCGCCCTAAAAGTTCCAGTGTATTTAACAGCAGTTAGAAGGGTACAATAAAACCTCATATTCGAATTCCCTTACTTCAAAAACTATCAGCTCATAGCTCATCTTGTTTCACCTATACTCTGTTATCAGCCACTGAGGTATCAACCCTAACACTTCATTCTTGAAGGGGAGGCGATTGTATCATTCAGAAATGGAATTCTAAGAAAATCAATCTCAGTCTCTCTCTCTGTTGCCTCCCCCACCACATGCCTTTTTTTGCTGAGGTTCTTCTGTTGTTGTTTTTAATGCATTTTTTCTTCTATAGCTGAAAATGAAGAATTGACTCTATATGGTGCTTAATCAATACATAGATCTGTATTAAAAGAGACAAGATGCCATTTCACCTCTTAGTATTTATTCACTGTTTTTGAAAGGCATCTTAGAAATTATTTACAGCTTCAACATATAAAAACTTTAATGTCAACAGAGCAAAATAAATAATTACTAAGGAATAAAATTAATAACTTAAGAATAATTAGAAGGTATAATTTCCCAAACTATTGTTCTTGAAACTTGGGATCGTTGAGTGGAAATTCCCCGTGGAGATATAACTTATTTACAATATTTTCCTCTACAGAAAATCACATTAATAATTCTGCCTATGGAAATAAATGTTACCTATAGATAGAGGCAGATACATGATGGAAAATGGATTTGTTATCAATAAATTGTGTAGTTGAAGTAATGTAAAAGAGATATCTTAGAGATGAAATAAATAACCAAATAATTAAAATCATGTGGGTATGCAGAGCTCTGAAGAAAACTAAATGATATCTTCTCATCCCTGTCATCTTTCAAAAGCAGCGACTAAGTACAGTTAGAAGTTGGCTCAACTAGTAATTAAAAAGTCTTACATATTTTTGTATCTCCCACTAGTATTTTTTGTATTACTGAGAAATATAATCCACTTCATTCAACAAACATTTTCCCCCTGCTTCATCTGTTAGGTATATTGGGCTCTATTGTGAAATAAGAAGGTTGTATTATATAAAAACTAGTGGCTAAGCCGACTTTGATCTCTTGTAATTCTATGAATTCTTTATTTAAAAGAAAAGCTGATCACTTAGTCCCTTTGAGTGGTGGTGCAACAAATTGAAAATAGGTGGCTTTAGTGTAGTCCTATCATCATCCTCTTAAAAGAAGGATATTTGCATGCACATACACACATACACACACGATACAGAAAATTGCCTTATAGATCGGTATTTTATCAATGTCTTATAGTAAATATGAGTATGATTTGTAGTAACTTATGACAAATGCATTTTGTATTTGACTGTTGTATTATGTACAATCTTAAATACACCACAGAGAAATACATGATTATACCACACATATTTATAACTTGTGTTAGTACTTAGAATCTGAACTGCTGTCTTAAAAAAAAATAACAACTTGGAATCATTCTTCTTTTTGAAAAACTCCAGAAAAACATTTCTACAAGTGTCAAATTTAATTGCCTATGATTCATTTTTGACAGATCATGTACTTAAACCAATGAGCCTTAGTTCTTTTCTTTTAAATTGTTGGCAGTCAAAAGCATTGTATTGCTCATCGCATTGTAGATAGAATCTGCACAATATTATTGATAGACTTTTGTATTAATTAAAGATTCTGTGTTGTGTAGACTGCATGCTGAAGATGTGATAGATTCCATTAATCTGTATACAAAGGTGAGAAAGTAAAGGAGCTGGTAACTCGACTAAAAAGATCACCTTTGGATGATTTTTAGAAAATGTGAAAATGGGTTTAAAATGATGAATGATTATCATTCAAAACAGTGTCAGAGATGAAAAAATGGCTCAAGTACTGTTCTTTCATTAGAAAGTAAAGAATGTGATACAAATTAATCATTAGCTAATTTGGTGTTTTAAGTTTGTCAGCATGCAAATATTGACCTGAATAAATATAATTTTTTTCAGGTACCTAATGTGTTTGCTAATACAGAGGACACTTTATGACAGTAAATTTAAATTCCATGTATGCACAAAAGTACACAGTTTACTGAAATTTAAATTTTGGAAGTAACTGAGTGTTAATTTAGCTTCCAAACATAACTGATTTATACTCTGAGAGAACGACTTACACATTTTAAATTCAGACACATCATATACATAGCCATCACACTGAGGTAATTGGATGATATATTTTATTTTCTTTCTCTTATATATATGTCAATAAGAGGTCATATTTACTCTGTGTGAATAGCTTTCAGATATATTCCAAAGCAGAGACAAATTTATAGAAGAGCCCATGCATTGGGCAGTGATTTCATTTAATAATACAAACACAACAAAAGCAATAGCAGCTGACTTGTATTTTTCTTTTTTTTTTTAAGATTTTATTTATGTATTTGACAGACAGAGATCACAAGTAGGCAGAGAGGCAGGCAGAGAGAGAGAAGAAAACAGGTTCCCTGCTGAGCAGAGAGCCCGATTCGGGGCTCGATCCCAGGACCCTGAGATCATGACCTGAGCCGAAGCCAGAGGCTTAACCCACTGAGCCACCCAGGCGCCCCATATTTTTATTTCTTATTGTCTGCCGGGCAGTATTCTAACATAACATAAACAACAGCACTCATTCAGTCCTTACAGTATTGTTATGGAGTAGATACTGTTAGTGTTCCCAGCTTAGAGTAGAGACAATGGAAGCATCCTGATGTTCAGTAGCTCTCTGGAGACTAGAGGCTGAGGATCCATCCTTGGAAAGTTTGAATGCATAGATGATACTGTTAAAACATAATGCTTGGCTACCTTCCCAAGATAACGTGAGGACATTTTGGTTGAAAGGGAACCGGATGTTCACAAACTATAGAATCATTTTGATTACTTACAAAAAAAAAAAATAATAACGTTTACTCCTAAAGCCTTAGGGCTACTAAATTTTGGAAGCTGGGCAAAACGATATGAAGATATTAAAAGCAAACAACAACTATAATTTTTTTAAGGACAAAATGAATGTTGAGACATAACAGTTCTTCAATAATAACCTTAATGAATATTTCAAGAATGTTGTTCAAGATTATCCATGGATGCAAATTATGCATGAATCTATAAAGGATGTACTTAGTTCAAGGTTTTAAGCTTAGGGGTAGAGGCTGACACACATCGGTAGTAATATTCCATTCAATAAAGGAAAGGAAATAAGGCTATAAAATTTTAAATTTTAATTAACTCATGCCTTTACCCAAATCTTAGAATGCAGACATAAGTTGTAATACCAAAATATGCATTTTACAAAGTACCTGTATCTTACAGGTAGAAATTTGTTGACTACAAGTATCAACATATTTACTGACAATTTTGGGAAATCATCTGCACTATTTCCTGCCACAATTCTAAGGTCAAAGACAACATACTAGTAACATACTAGAACCAGATAACATATCAGAAATTAGTTCACAACTAAAAAAAATCTCCAAAGGATAACTTTGGTAAAAATAGACTAGGGTGATTTGTCTAATTAAAATAGAGTATACCAGGACTAGAGGATACATAAGATATAAGGCAAGTGAGTTTGTGTATGTGAAAATTATACCAATACACATGTACTGACAGTGAAGTACAATAGGCAAATATATTATTTGGGGGGTTTATTAACACATTATTTTATTTTTCTTTAAATTTCAGTGGATTCAGTAGTGAGAGGTGTTTGTTTGTTTTTTAACACATTCCATAGTATACATAGTCACAGTTTCTTGGATTTATTTCCTTAAGAAGAGCAAAACTACAAATGGAAATACATGAAAATGTGAATTTAAAGTTTAATATAGTTCATTCTAAAGTTAAACAAAAAAACATGAGCTTTCAATTATTTTGGTCTTCATTTTTTAATTAGTATATTAAGCAAACAATACAATAAAAATATATATCTATAGTATTTACACTTACATTTTATTATTTTTTAAATTAACTTGCAAGAGGCACCTGGGTGGCTTAGTCAGTTGAGTGGTTGCCTTTGGCTCAAGTCATAATCCCCGGGTCCTGGGATGGAACGCCATGTTGGGCTCCCTGCCCAGTGGAGAGGCTGCTTCTCCCTCTCCCTCTACCCCTCTGCCTACTTGTGCTCTCTCTCTCAAATAAATAAATACAATCTTTAAAAAAATAAATTAATTAACTTGCAAAATTATTATTAGTTCCACTTTCAAATTTTGATGGAAGTCTGTAGCACCAAGTACTTTCCCAAGGTTGTATTACTTGTAATAATAAATATTAGTGTTAATACTAAAGCCAACATAGAATACTTTTATACAAAGAACTGTTTTAGGACTTTATATTTATCATCACAGCACTTTGAATCAAGCATTATTATTATTATTATTATTATTTCCTATTTAATACAAGAATAAAATTATAATTACTCATTACTGTTATTTTCTAATTAATGGAAAAGACTAGAAAAATAAGTATGTATGGACTCATATTTGAGTATATGTGAACTTTAAATATATGTCTTGAGAAATTATTAAATATATTTTTATTTAAATTATTAAATAATTTAATATTATAATTTAATACTTTAAATCATTTAACAATAATGATTTAAATTATTAAATAAATTTCTTGAGAAATAAAATAAGTACTTGATAAATAGTGATAGTACATATGTTTATTTATTTAGAAGAGATAAGTTTATGCAGCTATTACATAGGCAGTTAAAAGACTTAAATAGTACCAGTCTACTAACTTAAATTAACTTAAATGTCTACCAGTCTACTATAAGAAATGCAAAATAGAATAGAGGATAGTAGGACCTGATTAATACAGAAAAAATAATGACAAATTCCATAGGTAAGTATGTGTGCATGCATATATTTATGATTCATAAATTGCTTTAATGGTCCAAATTATTTGCCATTTCCCATGTCTGCTTAATTTGCAATGGAGTTTTGCAGCTCCTCCAGTCAAGAGGAGGAACATGATCCCTCCTTGATTCTGTGCATATCCACATAACTTGGTACAGCCAGTAATTGCAAAGGACTGAGCAAACACTTGTATGTTTCAGCTTATTTTCTTGCTATTATTCTTTCTGTCTTGAGAGTGCTCCTGAGCAAGCCTGCTGGCAGAAGAGACACATGGATAGATACCATATTGCTATGTTACTATGTTGCTATTATTGAATACCTGAGGGAAGGGTCATGGCTAGCATAGGGAATAACTTTAGAGGACAAGTGAGTTAAAAAAAAGAGAGAGAGAGAGACTAAAGTGCTGTTACTAAACTGAATCATTACTTACACTTTGCCCATGGCAAAATTTGTTAAGCAGGACTATCCAGCACTGTGTAGAACAGTCATCATCATTTGTCCCTGATAGTTAAATGCAAAGAGAGCCTCCTAATATGGTGGCAATCAAAAATTCCCAGTACATAACATAACATCAAAACTGCTCTTAGATATTCTTAGTAAATATGTGTTCAAGATCAAACAAGTAAAAGTCTTCATGTGTAATATGCAAACTATAGAATTTATGACCAAAATCATGAATTTGTTGTTTTGATCTTAGGATGGTAAGTGTTAAGGACTGTATATTTGTATTCCTCCCACTACCCCCAATTCATTCATTGAAGTTCTAATTTCCAGTGTGTCTATATTTGAAGTAGGGAAATAATTAAGGTTTAAAGAGGTCATAACGGTGGGGACCTGATCTGATAGGGTTTGTGTCCTTGGAAGAAAGACACCAGAGAAACCACCCCCCCCCCACCACCACCGACTCCAGCCTTGCCTTGTGTGCTCTCACCGAGGAAAGGCCATTTGAGGGTATAGTAAGAAAGGGGTGTCTGCAACAGGAAGATTCTTCATCAGAAATAACCCTGACAAATTTGTCCTTGATCTAGGACTTTCACCTCCAGAGCTGTGAGAAAATAAATTCCTATTGCTCAAGACACCCAGTCTGTGGGATTTTGTCATGGCAGCCAAGACTGACTAATTCAGTAAATTGGAGCGGATTTTAATTTTAATTTATATTTTGTGATATCACTTGTGTATTTTGAAGAACCAGTAACTTCTAGGAGAACACTTTTAAGTCTCTAACAAAGACTTATTATTATTTTTTGAAATAATACATCTATAAACAGTTTTGCCTCACACACATGATGCCATACTCACGTGATAGTCAAATGTATTATATAAAACTATATTTTCAACACTTAAGTTTTTCATTATAGTATTTAGTGTTCAAATGCCTAAATTTGTACTATAACAGTTAAAAGTCATAAATATGCTTATGGATGAAATATTATTTTGTGTTTTAATAAATGAATCTGAATTCTACTAAGACACTTCCTGGATCTTAATAATTTAGTCTCAGTGAATTCAAGGTCTCTCCTCATTTCGTTCTAGGGTTTAATAACCAATGGGCTCCTTAAGAAGAATCAAACTAAGATTTTGTTTGTTTGATAGTTGCTTCTTGGGTTTTTTTTGGGGGGAGGGGCACAGATCGCTGTCCTTGTTTGTCATCCAAAAATACTGGTAGCAAATCCTCTTTCTAGATAGTCTTTATTGTCTTTGCAGATGGCTGTACATCCTCCTCACCACATGTCCTCTTGAAGGCATTCACCCCCCCCAGAGATATGTGGAAAATACCTACTTTCATATGAAGATATCTCTACCATTTCAATGCTATTTTGTTTTTCCATGCATAATAATATGATTGCATAGCCCTGCTGCTTCTCCACAATCTACCCAGCGGAGCAGCACTGCTCTATTCAGATATACATTCCTCACCCCCAAATTTCTTGTTTTGTTTTGTTCTGATACATACTTTCCTAAACAACATTCTGCATGCTCTAAGCATTACCTTTGGAGCAAACGGAGCAGGGAGAGATGAAGGGAGAAGTGTCTCCTCTCTTTATCAGGAACATACATCAGTTTTCTATCAAGACATTTATTTCATTTTCCTCCAGTCTGTGATGTATAGCATGAAAATTATTTACTTTAAGTTCAGTATTTGGGTATTCATATTGAAGAAACCTATTTTTTTACCTGACTATTCTCTTAGTAAAAAAGTCAAGAATGTACCCTTTTGTATTTCATCATGCTATCCATCAGTGATCTAACGAGAAAAAAAAATTCAAGCTAACTGAATAAGGAGGAGGAAATGAAAAGGGTACTCAAAGGAAACTCATCAGTTAATATAGCAAATATTATCCTGATGAAAAATTGGCGCTTTGTTATCAGCCAGCGAGGTAATCCGAAGAGGATAGGGATTAATTTTGTGCAGTGGAATTGTGGTGACAGGGAAATAGAGACTGATACCAAGGTAAATGATTATTTTAAACATTGTCTAGAGGATTAATCTCAAATCCAAGGCGAATCAAACTCATACTGGATACAAAGTGTAATTTCAGATCATCAAGAGCAATGTATGTGTGCTCTCAGATATGGTTTTCAGCCTATGCTTAAAATTTGCCTGAAATTTGGAAATAAGAGTATTGAGAAAACTTTTTTTCTTTAAACATTTTTACACAATTGCTGCGGACAGATGTGCCTTGTTTAATGTAAAGAATCTTCTTGGCGACAGGCTAGGGGTATGCAGCACAAAGGTAAAATAAAGAGAAAATGTGTGCTACAACAAAGATTTGATGTTTGTATCAATGTATGAAATAGGAAAGGGAGAAGAATATTGTCCATTCATTCTAAATGATATTTCTCCTTTATCTCAATTGTGAGAATATTGTTAAATGCTGACTTTATAGATTTCAATTTTTTTTTTAATTTCAGGACTTTAAAATAATAGTATGCCTCTTATATTTAATGCTTTTTTTGTATTAGGGTATTATTATATTTGAGTTTGTGACTATGGTGGTGACATACACCAATGGAGAGAGAAGAAAAGAATATATAAAAATCTGACTGAAAGTCTGGATATGCACCTGCCACATAGTGATCCTGCCATAAATGCACATATTTTTAGACATTAATGCCTGTTCATTAATTTACCAATTTGCCTTTTAGTTTCTGAAAACATAACGGTGTCCACTGAATAGCTTAAGCCTACTTGAGAGTTAAACTTAATTTAATGACATTAAAATAGTGGTTTTCAGTTCTTTTCCTGATTAAAAAAACATTTTCTAAACTTACATGTATTTAAAAGGCTGAAATGTTTGACATCAAAATATAAAATCACAAGAGAAGAACATAAAAAATAAAACAAAGTATTCTTTATGTTTTACCTGTTTCCATATTTCTCTTAAGCTATACCAAGTGTTTCCTAACACAAATATTTAAATGATTTACCACTGTAAAAATGTATCAGAGTTTAGAAAGAATTCACAAGATCCCTTAGGCATTAGATCTGAGTAAGCTATCAGCTATTTAGGAATATAACATCATGTTAGTCCCTCCCCATGTTTGATTCCTATACGTGTGTTCTGGCTTAGAGCCTTTCCTTCTGCTCACATTATTACTTCTATGACAAAGTTAGGTGAGGGACTTAGAATAAAGTTAATTGAAGGAACCAATTACATTTTATCTTTTCACAACCTATAGACTTTATAACACCCGTTTTCTACATAAGTGTATGTCGGTATTTTATAAAAGAATAAAATCTAAGTCTGCCAAAGTTCCCCCCCAATAAATGTAAAACATCTAAGATGTTAGTGTTCCTGTTCACATATCTGAAAAAAAAAAAACTACAGCACAACAAAAAAATATTGTACCTTTGGAATGTGTCTGAACTTTGTTCTTTTTAAATAAGTAGTCTCTGTTCTTTTTAAATAAGGAGTAAAATATGAATTGTCAGACTAAATATTAAATTATGTGAATTAGCTTTTTGTTATTTTTGTTCAATTTTCCTTTGTGGGGTGGGAATAGGAGAGAGATCATTTTTGAATGAGAGTAAATTCAAAAATTACACAAAGATAGATAGAAACTCTCTTTGCCTACAAGGAGTTCATACAGAGCATATTAAAATTAAGTGACATGAACACAGAATTTTAGGCATCTGTGTAAATATAATTGAACATATTCCCACACGTAATATCTCTTTCTATACGTATTTCCACATCTTACCTGTCTTTATGTCTGCCTACCTGCCTATCTATCACTGTTTCTTCCAGCATGACTTTGGGACACTAGTAACAGAATAAAAAGTATAACAAAAAGTATAGTTTTTATAAAACTAAAAAAAGAAGCAGATAATCACAAAGAACAGTTGTTTACAAAACATTAGAAAATGAGAAAGCCAAGGTTATTCTATTTCTCCATAAACCAGAGTCCAAGACAAAGCTTGCATGCATTTAATTTGTTTGGGGATATGATCGGAGGAAGTGGATATAAAATGCAAGGGAGTAAACATGAAGGGAGGAAAGCCAAAAGAAGGATGTATTATGGATTTAGCCACTGCTCAGGTGACTTATACTTGATCCCACCAGAACAGCCTGTAAAGTGCTTTGAAATACATGTCAAAGTTCTTAGCCTGGATAATTAAGAAGGCAGTATTTATATAGTGTAAATGCTATGGCTGGTAACACTTCTGCTCTCTGGAGTCGACCATGCATAGGTGGAGTCTTTCCTAGTGGGGTTCTACCTTATAATGTTAGACAATCTCCAGAACAAAATATATGAGGTATACACAGATATGATATCAAGTAAACTATGGCATTTTTCACTCACCAGTGAAAAACCAGTACAACCCTGCACGATATAATGGCTAAGCTGGAAGAAGAGGAGGAACCAAGAGGATTAAAAACATTTTAAGATTTATTTTTCATTTATTTGAGAAAGCATGTACAGGAGAGCATGAGAGAAAGATAGAGCATGGGGGGGGGGCAGAGAAACAAACAGATACCTTATTGAGCAGGGACCCCAACACAGGAGGTTACCAGGGCTCTGGTATCATGACCTGAGCCAAAGATGCCTAATGGACTAAGCCACCCAGGCGCCCCAAGAGGATTTTAAATTGTTACATAAGAAGAATCAATGTAATCCATTTATTGGACAACATAAATCAACTCTTGCCCACCATTAAGCTGAATTCTTCACAGAGCCCTTACTAGTTAATTCTTAATACAATTTCTCTAAGTTTCTAAGACAAAAAGCCTAATACTATATGCAACAGTTTGCATTACTTACTGCAACCGTTTCTGGAGCTCTAACTGATATGTATATCCTCCTCCTGCTTATATGAACATTTTGATTTCCTTCATGAATCTGGCATGTCTAGGTTCTTGGCTGATGGAGTCACTTGCATCTTTGTCCGTAACGTGTCCAATTACTTGTGATGCACCATAATCATGGATACTGGTCATTCACTGTTGTCACATATCTGGATGAACCTAGAGGCAACCTGATGAATTTCTTGGCTTCCAAACATACTGTCCCCACTACATTTGTGCACGAGTACTTTGGCCCTTTATAGTCATAAGGATCTGGATCTGTATAGACTTTACAATAAAGTAACATTTCCCCCCCTGCTCATCCTCTTTAATGAGGAGACCAAATGACCAAGTGTTAGTCATAGCTTCAAGTCTATTATAATCCTTAAAATTCTATTTAATAGATGTGAATTCACCAACCCTAATCAAATCAAATCAAAATAAAAACAAACTTGCAGAGCCAGAAGTTATAGGGAATCAAGGGAGTGATTAAGAGAGGGGGCCAATATCACTTCTACTCTTTATTTCCTGAACTCAGATATTTTAGGTCTTTGAAGCACACTGCTATGTGTAAGCGTATACACTGCATCCCGGAGAAAAATACCCCAGCTCAAAGGGTGTTTCCCTGAGCTGGCAAATTAAGTCAGTCTTTATAAGGACATTCTTCTGTTCTATTGGGTTGTTTTGAATGGTGAGATACACAGTAAAACTGGCAAGTCCTAAGATAACATATCCATGTTCATATTTTCTCAGTCAGGGAGTTGAAACCATCTACATCTTTTTCCCACTGGTGTCTGGTAGTTGTTGCTGGCTTTAAAGTAGGCTCCCAGTTTCTCTCCACCTGGCCTTCTCCAGGTTTCTTTCCCTGTAAACTAATCTCGACTTCCTCAGACCATATTAGTTGGGCCCTAAGAGTGTGTATCCTGTTAAAGATTAAGCCAAGCAAAAGCTGCAGTATTTTGCAGGGACCTTGCTTTGGACACTGACACTTTTATTATGGTTTATTTATTAGAAATGAGAAACTAAGTCTGGACTCTGTATTTCAGGAGAGAAAAATTATACTCAAATATTTGTGGTAAAATTAATAAAAGTGCAGGCATATTTTAAAGCCATCACTCTGCGACTGCTGGTTACACATTATTTACATTATTTTCACATGAAAAATACATTTACCACTTCCTAAGACCCATCTCTGAAGAATCATTGTAAATATTGTAACATTGTATGAGATAAGGTCTCTATCAAGACTACTTTGCCACTATAGCTTGAAAACACACGCACATTGTGTGTAAATGAGCATATATGCCTGTGTTTTAATAATACTTTATTTATAAAAACATGTTGCCCTTCCTGCCCATAGTTTGCTGATCTGTGATCTTTTGCATAATGCTCAAGCTGGAGGTCTAGGATCTGCTCATCTGAATCAGGTCCTTACATGTGGTTCCTTTTATAAAATTCTGTGAAGTTAGTTTTTCTCAAGCTTGAGGCCCCAAAACCAAAGCAACAAGTTCTCTGACCCTCATAACTCAAATACAATGTTGAAACAGGAGTATAATAATCACTATAGCCATTCTTATTCAGAAAGGGGGGAAATGGAAGGCATCTCAGAGGCCTGCATATGGATAGTGATTCTGAAACGCAGCTGGGCAGAGGTTGCCTGCTAGGAAGTTTTGAGAGCCCGTTACTGTTGCTGTCCTTCAAAAGTGTGAGGATCCAAAGTTCCCTTTTCATTTTGCATTGCCTCTGTCCCTCTTAGTATAAACTAAAAAAGCTCTTTATAAAAATTTTGTGGTGGGACGCCTGGGTGGCTCAGTGGGTTAAGCCGCTGCCTTCGGCTCGGGTCATGATCCCGGGGTCCTGGGATCGAGTCCCGCATCCTCTGCTCAGCAGGGAGCCTGCTTCTCTCCTCTCTCTCTGTCTGCCTCTCTGCCTACTTGTGTGATCTCTGTCAAATAAATAAATAAAATCTTAAAAAAAAAA